>SNQJ01S0019815.1:128661-143874 GCA_010110895.2 Picea sitchensis
TATACTTGAAAATATATAAGAGATGCTTTCTTAAATATGTACATAATTTAAATGAGTTAAAAGGTTAGGAATGTCGATATTGTTATAAATATTTTGAATTGATATTTATTGTGGATATAAATAGGAAATTTTAAGAAAAAATGTTTTTTCATTTTTCACCCTCTAGTGTCTAATACCATGTTTCACTATGTTACTAGTGAGAGTTCATTCTTATTAGCAATGTTGATTTTCTTCTCTATTCTAACCATAGTAAAAAGATACTTTTAATTCTTATTTTTTCTAGTATCTTAATTTTCTCTTATCATTTAATTCTTTATATCATCACAATTTCTCCTTAAATTTAAATGTAGTAATATTTTTAATGGTATTTCTAAATCTTTCATGTAAAATAATGAATTATCATCTCTCTTTTTTTAATGGTATTTCTTTGCAATGTTAAATGGTCAAAGGATTGCTTCCCTTCCATGGTTTGAGTTATCAAAGTCAAGTTTCATCTTCCCTCATTAAATCTCAAAGCTAGTTTATATGTAGAAATTACAAGTAAAGATTTCTCTAAATCCTTATTTGGTTTTATTGAATAATGATTTGTCATAGATATTATTGTTCTTTGGTTTTATAACATATTAAATTTTTTGGTCCTCGAGTAAGACTTAAAACAATTCTAATTAACTAAGAGTTCAAAAGAAAATAAGTTAACAACCCTAACCCAAAATTCAAAGGCATATGGTAAGAGTGGAAGTCTAACACAAGTCACAAGTCACTTATGATAAGTTTTGTCACCTTCAAAAAAAGAAAAAGAAAAACATCTTAATCCTTCCTCCTTTAATATATATATATAGACAAACATATGCATACTCCAAACAAAACTTACACTTAAAAATAATATGTTAATAATCCATTAGTTATGTACAACTTTGATTTCAGCGCTCCAACATAATTTCATTAATAATTATTTAATCAATTATTATAATTAACAATTCAAATAATATTTTAAGTATTACTTTTATGAAGTACTTAATGTGTTTCATTAATAAAACAATGTGATAACTAACCATGAATACAACGCATCTTTAAAATAGTCAATTAGATTATATATAATGAAAATACAACATATCTTAAAAATAGTTAATTATGTTATATAGTCTGAGTGGGCCTAATGGTTAAGAATATGTATTTCCTCCTAAGAAATAACAAGTTCAAATCCAAAAGATGTAAGGTATGTACACCTCCATAAACTTTAACCCTCAAATCTATGCATAGAGAAGATCACGCGTCCTACAAACAAAATGATCTCATACATCAATTTAATTTTACTTTTTACGTATATCATTGTTTTAATCAATTTATTATACTTCTCATTAAATATTTCTAAAAAAATTATTCTTAATTTTTAATATAAAACTTTATTCTTATTTATTTATAAATAAATACACTACATAATATAAAAATATGCCACACATATAACTTTAAAAAATAATTAAATTAATAGTTATGTCTCTTCTTTGCTTTTTATCCTTTTCCTTACGTTTTTATATTGAAAGAGGACAAAGATGGGGTCAAAACGGGAAACGTAAGTGTACCCAGGGAACCGGACATTCAATAACTAATTATATAAAGAAGAATGTTATGACTAATCATCCGTATTAAATGAAAGTGAAAGGTAAGTTAGATATATATTGTAATATAGAGGTGCCCAGACTATGTCGCATAATGCGAAGAAAATAAAAATATATATATATATATAAAGGGAAGTGGAGATAAATGTCCACATTAAATAAATAGTAATGGAAAAGTCTCACATAATGAAAAAAAATATGATATTTTAATGTACGATGGTCAAATAAATAAATAATAACTAAAAAGTCACACATAATGAACATATATGTGATATTGTAATGTAGGATGGTCAAATAAGTACGTTATAATGGAGCACAAACTTTATTTATAAATATTTACTTTTACAGATTAGAAGCCATGCTTTCATAGAGTAACTTTGAGATAAGATTTTATGAAATCTTAAACGATATCTAACTACACCATTACAAAGATTGTATTGATCTTGATATATGAATGGTCCAAAAAAATAAAATAGGATATTGATATATGATTCACAAATTAAAATTAAAAATAACTAAATAAAAGTAAAATATAATGTTATTGTACTTATTACATTGTGTAATTTTGGGAAGATGTATTAAGATATTAATAAAGGTAATGTTAATAGTCGGGGAAAATGTAAAGTTTATATCTCTTCTTGATAAAATTTGTATTATATTAATAAAAATTCAGATCTATGGTTATCTATTATATTAATAAAAATTGAGATTTATGGTTATCTATAAATGGATATTGAAAGTGAAAGTGAAAGTGAGTAATATTGAAAAATGATTTAGTTTAATTTTTTTAATAAAAATTAAAATACTTTTTTAAAAAATTGATTAGAAGAAAGAGTTATGTTAGTTCAATTCTAGTTGGTAATGACATCATTTTTCTTCTTTATGCAGATGATATTGTTTTTATCATGAAGAGTTCTATATCTTAACAAGTAGCTACAAATCCTTAAGAAGGTGTGAGTATCACTTACTTTGGTATATGACAACAACAACTTGGAGGAAGTGCCTTCATACAAATATCTTGGAATCAATATTCATCACAAGCTCAATTGAAATTATAACATTGAGAAAATGATAAATGGAGGGTGGAAAACAATTGTAAATCAAGAGAACTTTGAATATGGAATAAAAAAAAACTCCTATTTGAGACTCTTGTTGCTCTTATTATTTTATATGGATGTGAATTTTGGGATGCAATATCTCTCTAGAGAATCATGGAGAATGATAGAGAAAATCCAAAAGAATTTTATAACTTATAGTCTCAAAATTAAAGGCAATACACCCATCTTATCCTCCTCGTAGAAGTGAGCATTTTCCCCATTGAGAGTACGACTATGTCTAAGTACCTAATGTATAAGAACAAGTTAAACAACATGGAAGACAAGAGGTTCCCCAAAATTGCTTCAAACTCTAGCCAAAACCACCTTCAACTCAAGCGATGATGGCATAAATATGCCTAGCCAAGTGGGGAATAAAGGAAAAGATCATTCTACAAAATAAGGATAACATAAAAAAAATATTATTATATCTAAATTGAAGGAGAAATTGTGGTGCAACTAAGAATTAGAGGGTAAAAGAAAATTAAGATACTATAAGGAAGTGATTAATCTCTCTTTGTTCTAACTAGTGTAAGAAATTGTGGTGCAATTAAGAATTAGAGGGTAAAAGAAAATTAAGATACTATAAGGAGGTGATCAATGTCTCTTTGTTCTTAAAGAAGAAAATCAACCTTGCTAAAATAAGAACAAATTCTCGCAAACTCCATAATGAAACTAGACATTAAACAATTCTCAAAACTCCCAGAGTCTTTCTCTTAGAATGTTTGGCATATACCCAAATCATATCTCAATTTCAAAAGATTTGTTGTCACACTACCGACCTTTCTAACCTTCTCACTTAGAAGAACTATGGTGATCTTGGAATGCTTTTCTAACACATAAATACAATTCTAAAAAAATCCAAGTAATGACTTACCTTCTTAAGGYCCCATAAACCAATTTCATCTAAGTAAAAATTAATTATCATCATAAAATAAAAAAATAAAACAAAACATTTACTATGTAAATTTTAATATTATTAATATAATAAAAATTCTCTTAATTAAAAATAACAACTTTAGATTTCTCSTCTTTATTAACACTATCTTTACTAATATACTGAAWTTTTTTTCCAAAAATTACACAATGTAATAAATACAATAACATTTTTTTCCAATTTTTTTCATTCATATATCAAAATCATTTATTTATTTATTTATTTCATTCATATATCAATATCATATAATCTTTATATTTATTTATTTATTTTTCATTCATATATAAATATCATATATTTTTATAATAATATTAATTTTTTCATTCATATATAAATATCATATACTTTTTATAATAATGTTAATTTTTTCATTCATATATCAATATCGTATAATCTTTAAATTAATTTATTTATTTTTCATTCATATATAAATATCATATATTTTTTATAATGGTGAAATTGGATATCGTTTAAGATTTCATAAAATCTTATCTCGAAGTTACTCTGCSAAAGAATGGCTTCTATTCAATAAAGAATATTTATAAATAAAGTTTGTAATMTATTATGACATCATAAAAGTGATTACAAAAATTGAGACAATTCTAGAAATATCTACCCTCGCTATCTTAAATGTCTAAGATTTATAGATTTGCTAAACATAAAATCTAACCTCATACATCTTAATTGTGCCCACATAGTTGGAATAGGGTATTGGATATTCAAGAACCCAAGATTGTCCCCTTGTTAATGTACATGAGGCCATTAGATGTATTGGGAAGTTTTGATATACCTTTCAAGTGAAACTTCCGCGGTTGAAGATACCCACTGGTTAAACAAGTGAAGGTAAAACTAAAGTTTTTTTTTCTGGTTGAAGATACCCACTGGTTAAACAAGTGAAGGTAAAAAATAATAAAGTTTTTTTAGATATAATATAAGGGAGGAGAGATCATTACTATAAAAGCATAAAGGGTTATTAAAAAAATTCTAAAATTGTCAAAATCATCAAATGCTTACACCTACTTAAGTATCAAATCATTAACGTTCAAAAGTTTGTTTATAATAATTATTCCAATGGTGGCACTCATAACATGATTAACAAAAGTATTGAGTTACACACAATCATTAATATTATTGATATGGAAATTTTAAGTTAATTTAAAATATTTTTGTTTATTTTGGAAAGAAAATAATTAATACTTTACATAATTTATAATAATAATAATAATAATAATAATCTATTTTTAAGGTCACTGTCAAGTCAGCACACCAAATTGGTGTATGAGACCCCCTTGTTTGATTGGTAAAGTCTATGAAAATATGCATACCCTACCCCCTTCTGGATATATATATATATATATATATATATATATATAATAAACTTACTCATATATATATAACTTTTTAATATACATATATATATAACTTTTTAATAGTTTTTTCTTTATAAACTTACTGTTATATACACATAAATAGTGAGTTTGTTTAATTGATTTAAATGAACTATTTTAAGGCAGAGTTTATCATAAAGTCTTTGATCCTAGTTTATGACTATTATTATAGATGGTGGTTGAGCCACCCTCCATTAGATACTATGGAGAAGAGGGGAATCTTGTGTGGTTTATCTTGGAAATAAAATCAGCCTAATGGGTTATCTCAATCGATTTGCATAGATTCTTTCAAGGCATATTTCACTATGAGGTCTACAGTTCTCAATGGCAGTTGAGCAACCCTCCATTTAGATATTTCGGGGAAGAGGGGGATCTCGTAAGGTTTTCCTTGGAACAAAAAAGCCTAGTGGGTTAGCTCAATCAATTTGAACATACTCTTTTAAGGTAGAGTTCACCATGAGGTTTCTTGATCTAGTTCAAATGAGGTTCAAGTTAAACTACGTCTTGATAAGTTGCTAGCTACTATTGTGGCTAGTGGTTCAACTTCCCTCCATCCAAATATTCCAAGGAAGAGGGGGATTCCTTGTGGTTTCCTTAGATACACACACACATATATGAAGCATTTAATGTTTTCTTCTTGTACTTGTACCTCCTTTTATGGTTGTCACCTCATTAGTTGATTCTAATATATATTATTTTTAAAAGTTCAATATCAAATAATAAATCATTTGCAAAATACTTAGTAGAAGATGGAGAACTAAAGATTGATCTTTTCAAAGCTTATGACAGAGTTCGTTATATATTAAGATGCTTCTCACACATTTGGGCTTTGAGCTTCCTTTTATAAATCGGATCATGAGTTATATTTCGACTGTATCCTTTGCAGTCCTCATTAATGGGGAAACCTCCACATTTTTCTCAGCAGAAAGGGGGTTGCACCAAGGATGCCCACTTTCCCCACTCTTGTTTCTACTGGTTGCAGAGGGACTCAACAGGGAAATTGGGGATGCAAAATCCATAGATGAATTCCAAGGTATTTCCATCTCCCAAAATCTAAGGATCACACACCTACTTTTAGTGGATGATGTCCTGATATTTTGTTGTAGAATGAGGGGAGATGCCGAAAATTTACGCCATATCCTGGACCTCTTTGGTCGAGCAATTGGGATGTAGATAAATGGGAAAAAATCTACATTGTCACCTAATCTCATGGAGGAAGAGGAAATTAACACTTATAAGGAGCTTTCCCATTTGAATTTATGCCTTTTGATGCAGGATTAAAGTATTTGGGATTTCATCTTAAGCCCAACAACTACAAG
Organism: Picea sitchensis; assembly: GCA_010110895.2. NCBI lineage: Eukaryota > Viridiplantae > Streptophyta > Pinopsida > Pinales > Pinaceae > Picea > Picea sitchensis. Next base: position 135,016 of record SNQJ01S0019815.1, read on the forward strand.
GAGGACTGGAGCTGGTTAGTAGCCAAACTTGAGAAAATATTAAAATCTTGGAGTTTTCATTGGCTATCCAGAGTAGGGAGACTAGTACTAGTCAATTCTGTTTTAGAAGCCATTCTGGTATACTGGATTTCATTAGCCCCACTCGATGAAGTTTTTACTATATTGGAATCTTATAAGTTTCTTTCTTTTCGTCACGTTTAGAGGGAACGAAACCAATAGGTCGATAATCTCTCTAAGAAGAGCCTACAATTGGTTATGGAACAAAGGAAAATAAAAGAATTTAATGTAGGGACAGTTCATAAGTTCTTTCACAGGTCATTTATAGATATTGTGGATCCTAAGGGAGTTTCTCTTCCCACATGAATTCTAATCTTTTTGTTGAGTCCGGACCACAGGGTGTGGTATACCCTTTGGCATCTAGTTCTATGAGTTTGAGTTTCCTTTTTTGAACAACTTCCCTTTTTCCTTCGGGACATTTGGGTGGTACAATTTTGTATTTGATGCAATACACTTGAACCACTATATCCACTGACTTTGGTTACAGTCTCGTTCAGTTTCAGCAAGAGATGATTTGGAGGTCATACTCTGCCTTAAGGTTTTATTTCAGCTTAAATTAAATGTATTTATAGTGTGCACTCTCACTTGTGCTAAAAACATGAATCGGTTGGATTCAATATATGTAGACTCTTTTATTTTGGATGTTGGTCTCCTTGGAGTGGAAGCTTGAAAGACCAAATGCATGATTGTTCATGCATTATGTAAAATGTAAATTTTCTTTCTAATTGAAATAAAATTTACATTTTTTTTTCTAAGGAAAAAAAAAAAAAAATAGAAGATGGAGAACTTAAAACTTAAAATATTGGGGATTAGGGCCAAAAAGGGGTTGCTTAAATTTGAAGGGTGAATCTTATTGTTTTAATCTAGATTTCCACATGAAAAAATAATAGGGAACAAAGTATGTATAACCTGATACAGGGAAAACAAATATGTATAACGTACTAATAGAATGTTTGGGGAAATGTAAACTTTTGCAATATTCAAATAAAATGAAATTTTTATTTATTTATTTTTCTATGAATTAATGAAAAATATTTTTATTTAATTTTAATGAAAAAGATTTTCTATGAATTTATTTTTTATCTATTTCATTTTCTATGAATTAATGGAAAAAAAATTATTTAATTTTAATGAAAAAAATTAATTTTCTACGAATTTATTTTTTATCAACATCTTCATAAGTTTTGGAAAACCTTAATATTTCAAAAATATTTTGTTAAGTAAAATTCCTAATTCTAGATCTTTTAAACACCAATAAATTTGCATCTCGATTTTTTTTTAATCTCTTTAGAATCATAATACATCTAGAGTAGATAAATCTATACATTCTAACATTTAAATACAAAGTTTTTTATTTACTATACAAACTCGGGTGTGGGATGTATATAAATTATTTTTATTTTATTTTATGTTATTGGAGTGACATTAATATGGCAATTATTGGCATACTTCTCCATATGGTATCTATGACGTCTTCTTATATCCGAAGTTTTGAAATACATCTCCCTGCCATGCTTTATGATTGGTTGTTATTGATATGTCAGAGACATTATAAGTCGATGTAACCATTAATATAATTATTCCAAACTTTGTTTTTAAGCAATTTGAAATGTTTTATTGTTCATATTTTTCAAAACAATATGAAAATTTTCTAATAATCCAAAATGCCTTTCATTTAACATATGGACATGGTTCAATAATATTAACAATATTTGAATATAATATATAAAAAACCATTATAATGTGAAATAAAAGAAGATTCTTGCAATATAGAAGGTGAAAATACCACAACGGTAGTAAGCATTACAACTCTAAAATAACATGGTATGCTATCATTACAACTACAACTCTACAAAGTCTATAAGTTGTGACTCTAATACATGATTCATCTTACTTCTCATATCATAAATATCTATCCTTGTTTGTAAACAAAGCCTCAATTGTGCTTTATTGGATGAATCCTAATTTAGATTCATCTTAACCATCAATTTATTAATTCACAAATATATTACACATCTAGATTTATTAAAATGACTCATCTTAACTTTTGATTTACGAGTACTTTATTGATCCAAATCTCTAGTTGACAAACTTGTTTGCTTCAAAATTGGGAGTATCCCATCTCATAATATGATACTTGTAAATTCCTTGCATGGGTGTTAGGGATGATTGGAAGGGCATTAGATAGTTGGCAATGGGAGTGGGTATGTGTGGATGGCATAAACAGGTGAGGGCATACATGCTATAATATCTTGATCCCACCACACCATTCCTTTCCATGCCTGGACACCTGAGTTATTATGGTTGCAAGAGGGTAGGACCAACACATTAATTAAGAAATTTGGAAGTAACAAGGTTTTAAGTCTAGTTTATTACATATCAAGACTATAGAATAGAGCTTAGAATTCATGACTGACAAGAAGTGGAACTTTCATTGTTGATTGGGTGTTGGCAATGGTAAACAATTTTGAAGGTATGTTCCAAGGAGGGGTCCTACAACTATTGGCATGGAATCTAGACAAGGAATTTACTAAGGCCGACCATACAAATGCAAGGAGCTAATTTTGATAGGGACATGACCCAGGTGGATATTGGTGGCCACCCACCTGTTCCAACTGGCTCCTCTTTTCAGTTTTTAGTGCAACACGTTCTTCTGTACTTTTTTGTAATTGTGGGTTCTACACTTTTGGGGATGTCTGAAGCCCTACACATCTTCCAGGTGGATACTAATGGCCTCCCACATAATCCAACTGGCTTATTTTGTATGTTTTCATGTCAACACATCTTGTTATACTTCTAGGGCCATTTTGGGGCCCTAAACAGTGTTTTTTTGGCTCGCCACAGTCAAACTGTAGACGGAGTCAAAGTTTGACGACGAAATGTGTAGTTCTCAAAAATACCTTTCCAACAGTCTATCACGTGCCTAAAGCAGAGATTGTATGCAAAAGTTACAACCCCGAGAAGTTAATGTACTAACTTACCCAAACGGGGTCCACATGACTTTTGGTGTTTCATCTCCTAGGGTTAGGTTTTTGGATGTCTAGGGTTTTGGCATTCATTCTTATCTTAAAAAGGCCTTCAGAGCCTCATTGTAGTCATCTTCTTGCGAATGAGCGTAGCCGTCACATCTCTTCTTAGAGATAAAGATGCCACCATTCTAGCGAGTCTTGTACTCTGTATTTTTTACAGTCTCTTTACAATTCTTTCATTAATAGAAAACAAGTATTGTTGTATTTCTTTGTTTCTCAAAAATTTCATGAGTATTTCATTGTATATATTTGCTTTCATTTCGTTCCAAAAATAATCTAGATCAGTGGTCTTAGAGCAGGTTGCTCTTGATCATTTTTCAGTGCATGTCCCCGACGAGGTCCGAGTATAGCCAATTGGGTCTCGAGTTTGTCTCTCTTGAGAACAATGACTCTCGCACGCCCAAGAAACCCTAGAGGGAGAAAAAAAATAAAAATGACAGAGCAGAAGATTCTATTAACCTATTGCTTGAGCAAGCTCTCGCGTGACAGAGGGACGAAATGATAGAGAATTTTGCACACATCCTTCAATGCCTGCCTATAGCAACAGACACATATTCATCAAGTGACCATTTTGGATAAACTTCTCCCTTCAAGGTACAAGTTAATTTTGATATTCCCATATTTGAAGGTCAGATAGATGTGGATGCCCTAGAAAAATGGTTAAATCTATTAGAATGTTATTTCTCTGTTCAAATTTTTTCCTACAGGGAAAATATCACCTTTGCACTCCTCATGGCTATCCCCCATGTCAAACATTGGTGGGAAACTTACTGGGAGCAAAGTTCCACAGAGGAATTTGGAATATATGGGGCCGAGCCCACTTGGGATTTTTTTGTGGATACAGTCAAAGAACAGTACTATCATGTTGATAACTATGAAGACCAGTACATGATATGGACCACACTGCAGCAAGAGAAGAGCCAAATAGTGTTGTAGTTCAGAAATACTTTCCATACCTTGTGCACCAAGCTGGGTATCAAAGACTTTAAGCGACATCTGGTTCTAAAATATCGTGGGGCTCTGCATAGGTACATCCAAACTAAAATGGATTTCCTAAACATCTCATCATTGGAAGTTGCCTATCGATATGCTGTCAAAATCAAATAGGAATTTAGGCACCAGAACAAATGGGAATTTGGGTCTGCAAATCTACAACAATCAAAGCACAGTAAAGACGACCCTAACCAACAACATCTAAACAACCAGTCCAGGACATAGGACAAAAAGGGTAAAGTAAAGATTAAGAATGACACTGGGAAGGGGTGTGACTTCCACAAAATCCCCTGGCACAACACCGATGAATGTCGCTCAAAACAGTCATTGGTGGTCGAGGTTAAAGACACGAAGCCGAACCCTAATTCAGAATTCGATCCAGAAAATATTGAAAATAGACAGATCATTGACGCAAACCCCACTACTATTGTCGCGACCACAATAATTCAACTAGAATAACTAGTAGATCTTGAAGAGGGGGAGTGCCTCTTCCATTCACATATGTGGGTGAAGGGGACCCCACTGCATTTCATTGTTGATAACGACAGCCAGAAGAACCTCATCTCAGCTAAGGTCGTCAAACAGTTGGGGTTGTCAACAACACCACACCCGCAACCATACAACATCGGGTGTCTTCACCAGGGACAAGATCTTCACATCAACCAACAATGTCGTTTATCTTATGTCATCCATGTTAAATTTGGCAACATCGATAGTCATTATCTAATGAGAGGCCATATGGGCCACCTTGAGGCTAGCCAGGGAGATTTGGAGAATCAACCAGTCTTGTGAAGTATTGACAAAAGCCAGGGGGAACGTACAACCTCTGTGAGTCAAACCAAAAGTCAGGACGAACGAGATGTTATGTGAGTCTAATGCAAAAGTCAAGGGGAACGTACAACCTTTGTGAGCATAGACGGTATAGTGCAAAATTCAGGGGGAACGTACAACCTCTGTGAGCATAGATAGACTAGTGCAAAAGTCAGGGGGAACATACAACCTTTGCGAGCCTAGTCAAGCCTTGTGAGCCATGAGCAAAAGTCAAGGCATCTAGCAAAAGTTAGGTTGAATATAAAATTCCTATGAGCTAACAACAAACAATATTCCTAATATTGCAAATGATATAAATGTACTGATCTAGTGCGTTGGCATGTGTAACATTATCCAACATGAAGAGAATTTCAAATTGCCTTGTAAAGAGTCGAGTTGTAACTGAAGCCTCAAGTCTAGTTCTATTTTAGAACTAAAGTGTAATGCTAAGTTGTAACTGAAGTCTCAAGTCTAGTTCTATTTTAGAACTAAAGTGTAATGTTGAGTTGTAACTGAAGTCTCAAGTCTAGTTCTATTTTAGAACTAAAGTGTAATGCTGAGTTGTAACTGAAGTCTTAAGTCTAGTTCTATTTTAGCACTAAACTGTAATGCTGAGTTGTAACTGAAGTCTCAAATCTAGTTCTATTTTCGAACTAGAGTATACCAGTCTCAAGTCTAGTTCGGACTAAAGTATGAAGCTGATTTATGATTAAAGAATGCAAACAAGTTACTATTTCGAGCCTCTCCTCTTCTCCTCTTCATCCTATATAAGCAGAGTTCGACCCCTCTCTTCAACACAGTTTTGATATGCAGGTTAAGGGAGAAGCAATAGAGAAGCATATCAATGATAAAGAGGCAACATACCAAAGCAACATATCAGTGTTGTATATCAACAATAGAGGTTTCATATCAGAGGCATATATCAACAGCATATCAATGTTGTATATCAACAATAGAGGCAACACATCATAGGTGTATTTCAACAAGGTCTCTTAGGTCTTTGTCAGGTCAGAGTCATCTTGGCAAACTCTTTAAGAGCAAAACATTCATGGTGGATATTTGTAAGTGATCTTACATTATTAATCCAATAAAGGAATATTATTTGTTGGGGTTTTTCTCCCTGTACAACGTTTCCCCAGGGTATATGTGTTGTTGATGTGCATGCTTACTTATCTACATAGTTATTGCTATTCAATTATGATTTGGTATTGTTGAAGTGTATTAAGCTGGAATCAAAGTGTTGAAGAAAATAAAAGAATTAATCCGCATAAGAAATCAAGCTCATAATTTAACAATCCATCCCTTCAAGGATGAGGTAGTGTGTGATATTTCCCCTCTTGATGTTTGTGATGTTGTTTTGGGCCAACTATATATGTGGAAATGTCATGTTGTCTATGAGTCTAGACCCTGTAGTGTCATTATTATTCTGGGAGGTCAACTCTACAGGATACCAGAGGTAGTTCCGACTACTGCTCCACCAAAGAAGCACCGCAAGGTAATCTCTCATACTGTGAAATGCATCCTCTTCAAATTCTATTCAAAGGATGCACAAAAGACCACTACAACCACTGTAGCCTCAACACCTTCTATCCAACAAAAGCAGATTTTTGAAGAGACATAAGATAGTGTTTCTTCACCTATAATGGTGCCTACACAATGCCCCATCCAAACCAGAGACAACAAGTTGGTGGAACAAATTCAACCCCTCCAGCAATAGGTTTGTGATAGTCTTCCACAAGCCAAGAAGCACAACTTATCCAACAAGGCACACAACTCACCAAGCATCAGATTCAGAAAATGCTTTCCCCTCTTCCATGGGCACTCAACGCAATGGAGACCATTGCTTCATAAGGGGGGAGGATTGATCCAGGTGGATATTGGTGGCCACCCACCTATTCCAACTGGCTCCTCTTTTCAGTTTTTAGTGCAACATGTTCTTTTGTACTTCTTTGTAATTTTGGGTTCTACACTTATGGGGTTGTCTAAATCCCTACACATATTCTAGGTGGATACTGGTGGCCTCCCACCTAAGCCAGCTGGCTTATTTTTTATGKTTTCATGTCAGTACATCTTGTTGTACTTCCAGGGCCATTTTGGGGCCCTAAACAGTTCTTTGTTGGCTCGCCATATTCAAAATGTGGATGGAGTTAGAGTTTGATGGTGTAATGCATATTTCTCAAAAATACCTTTCCAACGGGMTATCACGCACCTAAAATGAAGATCATATGCAAAAGTTAGGACCCCAKGAAGTTAATGTACTAACTTACCCAAACGTGACCCACATGACTTTTGGAGTTTCATCTCCTAGGGTTAGGTTTTTGGATGTCTAGGGTTTTGGCATTCATGCTTATCATAAAAAGGCCTTCAGAGCCTCATTGTAATCATCTTCTTTTGAATGAGCGTAGTTGTCACATCTCTTCTCAAAGATAAAGTTGCCACCATTCTAGCGAGTCTTGCACTCTATATTTTTTACAATCTCTATACAATTCTTTCATTAATAGAAATAAAGTATTGTTGTATTTCTCTATTTCTGGCAATTTTCATGAGTATTTCATTGTAATATATCTGCTTTCATTTCGTTCCAAAAACAATCTGGACCATCTCAAGCAAGGAAGAAGGTTCCACCTATGGTGGCTTCAATAACATCCTACCAAAACAAGTTTTCAAATAGAGTTAAAAAAGAAATTGAAGACGTGGAAAACAAGGGTAGGGTGAAACAAAGCTACACTTTAAGTGCAAGTATTGATTAGGAAATTTCACCATGGGTTCTTGATGCTAGTTATTTGAGAAGTAGAGATACCAAATACTCTAAAACAATGGACCTCTACTAGAAAATAAAAGAACTCATAGATTGTGCAATGGAAGATGAAGGGAATCAAAACAATGAGGTATTAAATAAGCTAGACTAAATAGAAAACAAATATGAAAGTCTCATTAATGCAATATAGGGTTTTGAGGTTGGCAATGGGGGCACTCAAGAAACTAGAGAAAGAGGTAAGAGGAAAGGGAAGCAGAATAGGGAGTAGGAACGGAAGTTGAGGAAGTGAACGAGGAAGAGGTTGTTGTTAAAGTAGCAACTCCAAAAGATGAAGTTAAAACCCATACTGGAGAGGTCATTCCACGAATGCCAATTGATGTGGACTTGGACTCTTGAGAATGATCTCCACTTCTCCTAGATCCTTTTGTTTGCATTTATTTTTAATTATAGTTTTTCCTTTTTGAGTCAAACCCTTAAGGGTCTTTTTATATGTCAAGGTATAAGATTGCAATTTCCGATTTTCAGTGAAAAAATAATTTCCCAGGGTGGGAGGGATATAACACCAAAAAAATACACATATTTTGTGTTAATTGTAGTGTAGTTTCCTTTGGGGATTACCTATAATATGGCATGTTTGTATTTTCTCATGTATATACTTAATAGATAATTATCCAAATTACAAAAAAATATCATACTTGTAAATAAATAATTACAAAAATTTTAAGTTTTATTTATAACCTTCATATTTATATTATTTTCTATTTTTGTGAAACATTATGATATCTGTATATGTAGCAGACCCAACCCCCCTTGTAGTATTGTTGAAGGAATGGGGTAGTCCAAAAAGACCCAATTACACAACCCATGCATTCTAATGTGGAATTAATGCAAACAATGATAATTAATTTAAACTATGAGAAAATACAATGATATGCAATGTCTATCTAAATTCAATACATTTGTTATGCACGTGCACACACACATATAATGCATCCCATAATGAATGGAAACATATTAATTTTCTCAATTATTCATTATCATCAGTTAATTCATAATAGAAATAAATGATAAAGATGAACAATAATAATATCATGAAATGATATTAGTCCCCGAGGTGTAGGACAGTCGGTGACGGAGTGTGTTGTTAAGCCACTCCGTGATGTTAAAGTCACCGGTTCGAAACCTGCGGGGACAAAAAATCCAACCATGTTA
>SNQJ01S0019816.1:14312-27141 GCA_010110895.2 Picea sitchensis
GCTTTAGGTGCAGATTTCTGCACCTAAAGCCATTATGTAGGTTCTCATTCTAACTTTCCAGAAGGAAACGTTTGTTCCATTGAACAGAGGGGCCTTATTGGTTGAATTTCCTTCATGGCTTGACATGTTTAAGATCTTGGATCTACCCTTATATAAAAGGGGTCTACTCTAATACCAATTGTTGGACAACTGAGAGGGGGTTTGAATCAATTGTTACCGTGCTTAAAAAATTATGCTTATATTAAACTCTTTACAAAGTACTCAATGACAATCACAATAATGCAGGGAAATAAGTAATAGCACATTCAGCATCAGTCACACATATGAGATACACAGAGATAGATATTTCCTAAGGAAACCCATAGAGGGTAAAAACCTCTTCTTATTTATATGATAAGTAATTTTTACATTCTTTACATTATCATACATATGAGCACCAACTCATAATGAGGCTGCAACCTCTGTTTTGCAAGCTGCTACTTACTGAGAGCACCAACTCTCTGGTTTCTCTAGCACCAACTAGAAGGAAGCAACAACTCCCCAAGTGTTCCAACACCAACTGGATGGAAGCACCAACTTCCAGTCACATAGGCACCAACCTGTATAACAGAGAACAATAGTTCTCCCTTGCACCACCCTGCCACCTTTGTTTCTCTGGCTGCAACCAGATGGAAGCTACAACTCCCTTTGTTCAAGCACCCACTTGAACCTCTAAGGACAACAGTCCTCCCTAGCACCTCCCTTCCACCCTAAAATATAAATCTTTGCTAATGAAACTTATCACAGTGATACAATATTTACCATTGGCTTACCAGGCTTATCATTGTTCTGCTATGATGCTCTGCTCTCATGTATCAGTGTCTCTCTGTCTGCATCTTCTTGGGATTTTTGATCTTCTGTTTTTCTTTACAGGAGCACCTCAGCCTTCCTTTAGTGTCTCATTGTATTGCTGTACACATGCCTTTCACTTTCTTTGCTTCTGTCTTTCATGCTATGTGAGCCAACTCCATACCATGCACCATTCCTCTTCACTCTATTTCAGCTGCTACACACTCATCCTTCTACACTCCTGAATCCCTCAAAACAAAAACAACCCATCTCTTCTTTTTTTTGCATACTTATAGTCTCTATGCATCTTCTGCATGCTCTCTCTCCATGCTCCTGCATGCTCTCTCCATGTCAAGTTCTCTGCCTGATCATCATCACAACTCTTCAGCTTCTCTGGCAGTTAGATCTATCTGTCAGTTGCCTCTACGAACAGTCTTCATTCTACTGGCAGATTCCTTGAGACTCTCCAGCTTCTCTGGAAATCACACAGAAGTCTCTTCGAGTCCTCTGGCAGACACTATCAATCGTTTCTAGTAGTTACACTCTGAAGTGCAACATTAGCCCTCCGATCTTATTCAAATTCATCTGCATCATTGAATTGACTTCATTGAATCTTATGTTCATTTCTCCATTTCGGCATTCGGCAATTCGACATTCGTGTGATCAAGTGTCTCGACACTCTAAGTTACAAACCCCGAAATGGAGCTTGATTACACTACCTCCTTCCTCCATCTTCCGTAGATGTGACCACTGGCTGTGACCACAGTCTTATTCGAAACTGCATTTCGCAATTTCGCGTTTCGCGAATTTGTTGTGAGTCACTCTGACTCTTCCAACTCCCGGTATCCGAAGTTCCGAAATGGAGTTGAATCAAAGATCCGATATTTCCTTGTTTCGCATTTCGGCGATTCGGCATTTCGACACTTCAACTCCCGGTATCCGGGACTCCGAAATGGAGTTATTTCCCGGTCTGTGAAACTCTTTGTTGATGTGCCTCTTTCAGGATTTCTGGATTCCGTATTTTGCAACTTCAGGACTCCTGTGTTGAAGAGTCTCAACTCTTGATTTCTCAATCTCCCGGTATTCGAAACTCTGAAATGGAGTTTACGCTTCTGATCTTTCCATGCAATTATCCCTGCATTGATGATCTTCCTTGCCTGCCTGTTTTCCATCAAATAAACAAGCACACTCTTGCACTCTTCATGCACCTCTGCATTATCTCTTCTGAGCTTATGTTGTCCCTATTTTTCCATCGATGCATACTCTGATCTTGCCATCAATGACAAGCATACCTACCTGTAAACATGCCAACAACCTTAATTTAGATTATGAATCAACCTCAACACAAATTATAAACAAGATAATAAATTATTTAATAATAAAGTTGTAATTTGATTACTACATATAATAGTTAAAAGTATTATAAGACATAAATCATTTTAGTTAGCTCTTTAAAATTTAATTAATTTTAATTGAAATTTTGAAAGGCCCTCTACTTCAAATAGTGGACATATATGGGGAGGAGAGTGGAACTAGAAATTTCCCCTGAAGGTGCAAAAAGTACGTTGTTTTAAGGTCGAGATGTGAAAATGTTGTAATTTAAAACTTTGTTGGAGATTGAATATAAAATGCAAAATTTGAGAACTCACTAATGCACCTGAAATATTGGTGGGGCATTCTTCCATTTAGCTCGTTTCATAAGCATTTTTTGAATAAAACTAGTTGAGGACCATTGAAACCAACAAAATAATAGGGAAATGGTGGAGACATAAATCAAGCTTAATCTAGAGATGGAAAAATATGAAAATATGAAAAAAACAATAATTGCAGACATAAATGTGTTGCATTATTTGAATTTTTTTTAAGAAAACTATGAAAGCCAAATCAAATAGTTCTATGAAAGTAGATCTGGTTTTTCAAATTTAATCTTGCCCAACAACACTTTTGACTCCCTATGATGGAATGTTACTAATAATAATCAAATTTCATTGATGTGCATAGAAAGTGAATTCTTCACTTATCAACGTGAGACATGCTTCATGCATCATCATGCGGGCACACACTGATTTTTTTTTCCTGTCTTTGATTTGGTCATTACTTTGAAACAAAAGAATTTGAAGAGAATATTTGGAAATATACTATATTGAATTGCATATAAAATATGTTTACGTCAAGATTTTTTAACATATTATTTGAATTGTCTATGAACCAAATATATTTACCTTTTTCTTGAATGGAAGAAATAAAGAAAGTGTTAGTTTTTAAATCAAGTGTGTTGTATGAGAGCGAGATAATTACATACAATCCCAAGCGCATACAATGGAACAAGTGCCAATTATGCAAGGCATTCTTACTTGCAAAAATGGTTTTACATCTCTATCCCACTTTGCAATTATTTGTTATTCAACTCCCTTGTAAATGAAAAGAAACAAGATACTCTTCTCCTTTGACACTACTTTCATTTTCTACAAGGTGCATTTCCACACTAACACAAGAGAGGAGGGATTGGGCTTCAACATCACATCCTACACATCTCCCTTGGGTGCTCTATCAACTGAGTAGACGAGCTTGCATAATGCCACCAACAATTGGCAGCCCTACAATCACTTATTCATAGTGGAGTTCGATTCAAAATGACCCTACAATCACTTATTTAATTATTCCAATTCTTAGTGTGCTTCAATACCAAAATGGGAAAGTTGCAACATAAGTTATCAATGTGCCATCAAGGTAGCCACTGGAAAAAATGCATTGTTGAAGCATTGGGAAGAACCAATAAGCACAATCATGTGTAAACAATCTATATATGTTTAAGTGTGAAATATAAAGTGGGGATCTGGGAGTAGCAAAAAGCGAACCAGGTGGATTTTGTATATGATTGGCCAATTAGAGTCATAGGGAAGCTCCAATGGATTTCCAAGAGAAATATTCTTCACTGTGACTCTCTATTATATCTCCTCTAAGTGATTGTGCCCACATCCAATTGATGGATTTCCAATATCATGCCCACGTCCACTTGATGGATTACTGAAAGAAGAGAAATGTAATTTTGTCATGGAAAAAATCTCATATATTCGACGAAAAACTGGTGCTCAACACCGTCTTCATGGAATATTGTAGGGCCATATGCATGGTCAATCAATATGATAATATCAAATGTAATGATATAAGGGCATTGAACAAATAGGACCATGGAAAGTGGAGTCACCAGCGTTGAAACTCACTACACATCGCCTTTGCTAACAAATGATGATCAATGATGTAGAGGCCTTCATTTGTCATGTACAACACCTATGCTAAAGAACAACAATCAATGGAGGAGATTCCTTCAATGGTCATCTAACACATTTGAACGAATCTCAATGCTCTAACCATCACATTACGACATATTCTTCGCATAAGTAAAATGCCTTACAATGTAATTAATTGATAAAATCTTCAGAAAAAATTCAATAAACAAAGTTTTTAAGAAATAGTTCTCTTAAATCCAATAAATCTCTACTTAATACAACCCATTTGATGATTACTTACTTTACATGAGGGGAAACCTCTTTGAAATCTTATTCCAAATACCTAAAGATGATATTCTTACTTTTCCCCTTCGTCACTAGCAAAACCATATTTTGATGTAAAGAATACAATATTAGGACCCCTCCCTCATTTACCAGGTAGATATGGGAGGCCTTTGAAACTGAGGACATCTTAAATTTGAATATGGACCATACAAGAGGCCAAATTTAATTCTTTATGCATATACACGGGGTGCCTTGGGGTGGGTGCTTCAAATACAAGCTTAAACCACTAAGACATAGTACCAAGATAAAATAATAAAGACATGAGAACAAGCAAGCACAATGAAGGTGGAGATAGGGTGATCTTCATATCTTTGTTTTCTTCATCTCACGCCAATCCTATAATAATTTCTCAACACTACTATAAATGTAAAATAAAGGTGATTTTTTTTTGTTTCTTTACATCGCTTCTTGGACCTCTCTCCTCTGCAGTTCTTTGCAGCAATAATATGTGTGCTAGCTTATTCATTCAAACCCTTATTTAAGACAATGAATGTTGGAGAAGAAATAAATCGATGCATATTCTGAGGGTTTCGAACCTGCAATCTCTGAATTCAAAGTGTGTGTATGATCCCACTATTTATTCAATCACAGGGAGGCGAGTAGGAAACCCCCAAATGACCAAGTATGTTGCCACCCCATCCATGTCACCACTAGTGTGCATGAAAATGTCCATTTGCTCAAAAACATCAGGCTACACCTTATGAAAGGAAAAGTGATACGCATGACAAACTAGACAAAATTAAATTCTTCGTCTACATACTCTAGTTGAATCCAAAAATTAAATAATATTCAAAAGAAATGATGTTATATATGGTAAAGGAAACAAAGTATATGTCTCATAAGATAGTCCATCTTAAAAAGAAAATATGGCACCCAAAAGGTACAATCATTTAGCATGTACAAACAAATTTGCAACATTTAAATAAAACAAAATAGACAAAATTGCAAGAAAATATACATATAAAATGAAATTAAGTAGATAAGTATTCATAATGTCAAGTTAAATTATTATACATGCAATGAAAGAAAAAAGAGACAATAAATTGAAAAAATTTCCGCGATGATTTTTCATGAAGATAAATGATGCTCTAAGACACAAAATTAACTTTGTATAGTATAAAGAACTACCAAAAATGATCTGAAATAAATATGGATAGAAGAATGGATAAGACTCAATATCTGCAAAAACAATTGATAATTAATCAACATTATGAAACCCACATAAAACAGTGCAAGTTAACGTGGAATAAACCAAATAAGCAAGTAACTGAAAAGTTAAAGAAAATAATTAAAATGACAAGGAGAGAAGCGTAAGGAATGGGAAGTGAAGAGCCATAGTTGGTGGCCTTCCCTTACCCCCTAGATCTCCCTATTTCTTCACTCTCACTCATGCTCAAAGGGATTTTGGCCAAGGAGGAGGAGAGAATTGTAAAAATTGATAGACTTGCAAAAGAAGAATATACTGAGCACCATTCGACTAGTTTTCCCAATTGGGTTCTAGGGTAAAACAAAATCTTGTCTCAATGAGTTAGTGTATTACTATGTGTTATGGTTAAATTCGCCATTGTGTTATATGGTATATTGCTGGTTATTTTTAATGGATACTCTATATCTTGTTTGAATGTATGTGGAGTAAATCACTAGATCTCTTTTTATTATTGTATGAGAGTTATTTTGAAAAAGGACATTGGTTTAATGGATTACCCATCTCAACAGTGAGTTGATATCCACCGTTGAGTGAGTTGAGCAAAAAGAAATCCATGGCCATCCTTCTGGAGCTGTTAGAAAACTTTTCAAACCTAATTTTCTCTCTCTTGGGAGTCCCCCTCTCTCTTTGGGGCAAAATTGCATTGTCTAGGAATTTCTGAAAGTGTCTAGGAGTTTTGTAGACAGGTTGGAAATGTTTTATATTGTAAGGGTCGATCCTCCATTGTCTTGGGCATCCAATTGTTTGGTGGACAAATTTCTCCCTTCTCTAGGTCGATCCCTCACCACTTGGGTGCTTGATTTTCCCCACAAATGTATGCTTTTGTTTTGGGCGTTATATATGGTCTATGATCTCACTCAAGCAATTCCACATTGCCACAAACTCTTTTCATTGTCTAATCGATGTTCACGACCTTATCCTAGATAATGGGTGTACAACGTTTCCTTGTTGTCTAACTTGTCATGGACTGAATCTCTCCTCTGGGTGTACACGAAACTGATGCGAGCATTCTCTTGTTGCGCAACATGAACACAACTTGGTGTAGTTATCTATCACAACCCTCAAATTCATATCGTTGTCTTCTAATGCCCGCAACCAAAACCTAGTGGTCGGATAGAACCCATGCTTATGTTATTTGTTGGTTGCAACACAAATGTTGTAACCCTACACCTTGAGCACACGTAGATTTTTGTTGAAACACACCTTTTCCCTAAACCTAATTCCAAGGAGATCTGTGGAATCTTTTCCTGTTGTTGAGACATTCCACTATCTTGCAGTCTAAAATCATGGTGAAAACCTAACCCTAATTTTCATGTTGGTGTAGTGTAACGCCTCCATATTCCACACCTTCGACCTGCCTATAAGTCTCTCCAAAGAATATGCGTTGGGTTAGTTATAACATGTGCTCGCTTTTACTCATTGTCTCATGGTTCAGGCATGTCCATTTGAATAACTATTATGAGACACATGTTAAGTATATTGAGTGGGATATGAATGGTTGGTACATTAACTAAAGGGATGATTGAGTTAATAATGTATAACTTTACCACCTCCATTCATTAAATAATAATTGATTATGAGTTAATGGACTGCCAACTCATGTGTTGAGAAACAATCCATCCAAAGGGATTATGGAATGTCACAAGAATAAAAGAGAAGAGACAATTAATCCCTAGAATATTTTGTCTTAAGCAAAGAAAACATATGATCCTTTGTCATGTGTGATAAGCTAAAGAAAATATATTATTTTAAACTTTATGCCAAGATTTTGTTCTAAAGTTTTATTCTTAGTTCTATGCACTAAATGAGGTATTTTTTGGGAAGCATCTATTGGTTTCTTGAGAGGACTCTCCAAGAACAAACCAAGGTCCCCCTCTACCATTTGTTTTCACCTACTTATAAAATGGTTGTAAGGATGGTCTAGGAAGATTCAAGAAGAAAGGTCATTGTACAAGAAATTGGACAGAGGCTTGCTGACCTCCAGAAGAAAAAGAAACCTATGCAAATACTCAGAGACAAAAACAAGGTAGAGAAAAAGAAATAATTTTGCACAAGTATCCATGTTGGTGAAGTGAGTGGACTATGTGCCCCTCGATTACAGATCAAATGGTATCAGAGTAGTTACATCCTTGACCGAGACACTACTTCCAAGACTGTGAAAAAAACATTGCAGACCACAACATGAGAAAAGAAAGTAGATATAAGTTATAGGACTTAAGGGCCAACAATGTCGAGCTTCTAGAAGAAAACAAGAGCTTAAAAGCTATGGTTAATATGTTTAACTATAGGATGGAAGAGATGGAGAAGCACATGGATACCTCTTCCCAATTTCTTCTATTAGTCAAGAATAAATTTAAAGAAGGCCAAGAATCACTCATAGAAGTTATCATATATTGGGACAAGCACAGAGTGCAACTTGTGTACCTTGGTGAGAAGGTCATCCATATGGAAAACTGGTAGGAGGATAGGCAGTTGCAAAAATATTTGGTAGATAATGAGAAGGCCTTGAAAAGGATTCAAGAAGTTTTCCAAGAGCACAGAGGAGTAAGAAAACTTTCCATTGTCACTGTATATGCTAGCACCATGACTGAGACCACCTTAGTAATTTCACCTTTCGTAGATGTCTCTCAAGACCAGCTTGGAAAATTTGAGAATCATGCTAGGGGCATTTGGCTCTAAACTTATAAGGAAAATGGGCTATGATGGATGAGGGATAGAAAGAGAAGACAAGGTAACTTGAGCCCCATTGTAGTCACCCCTTGGTTCAAGCATGAAGGCCTGGGATTTGATGGTAGAAGAAAAAAATTCCATTGTTGTAAAGAAGACTATTTTTGTGAAGGAAACAAACATGCCAGAGTTGGATTGAACATCAGGAGGAGGATCAATAGTAGTAAGTTAAGGTTCCATCCTGCTACACCTCAACCTTGTGGTAGATTGAAGGACATAAACAATGAGGAGAGTTCCCATACTCAACCCACACCTGCACTTAGAGACAACAAAAAGACAAACAACCAAAGCAAGACGCAGAACAAGACCAAGAGATCTACGTCAAACACGATTTTTTTTTTGTCATTTCTAGAATAAGAGAGGACATACCATATACGTTTGTTTGTACATAGATACATGCTCACATTATGGAAAGAAAGGCTATTGTGAGGCATCCTTCTCGCACGAGTAAGTCATGTTTCGTAGGAATTATGGTTTCCATAAGTTGAATGGAAAGGAGGACTCTCCAATACAAAAAAATACATAGAGGCATGTGGAGAGGAGGAGTATGACATTCAATCCTTGTAGCAACCACATGAATATTTTACACCACTACAAGTTGAGTGGACATTGGGAAGCGAAGTGTTGGAGACTTCACCCAGAGCTTCACCCTAGAATCTGCACTGCAAGGAAAAGAGTGTGGAAAGCAAAGAGTACATGAGGTGAAGATATGTCTACATCTCCAATTCAAGGAGAAGATGTGGTCCAAGGGAAGATAGAAGCACCAAAGGTTTGCATCACTATTGAAAAGGACAACGAGTAGGGGGAAACCACTAGAGCAACACCATTCCAATTTCTACCTATAATTTTCCAACATAAGTTTTCCTTCCTGAAGATGTGCCAAAGATTGATGCACGAGGTCAATGACCTTAGAGGGAGGAGTTCTTGAGAACTCCATGATGTGCCTTTCAAGCATGTGTGTGCACCAAAGAGTTTTTTCCATGTCACGAAGCAATTGATCCTAGTAGAGGAATGATCCTAGTAGAGGAATGCAACCACACTTGAGGATTTTTTGTGTGATGGTAGCATGTTGGGGTCACACTGAACATACAAGCATTTGAATTGGCTTCGTTGGTAGCTGATATGGACTGTCTCCAAATCAAAGAGGGATATGTGAATGAGTATTGACCCTAGAGTTCAGATTATGATATTTCTGAAAGAGTCTGTCAAATTAATGATGCACTATAGGAACAAGCGATCTAGAACCAGAGCTAGAGCCATAACCGAGGAACAAATCCAATAGCCAAAGCCACGAGCCAGAGCTAGATCCACCATTAGAGTTGTATCCAGGAGCTAGTGTCAGAGCCACATTTTAGAGAAGTAGACAACATTGATCCAAATTAGTTTCCTAGATCTTTTTCAAACCAAAAATACTTTCAATTGGGAGGTATGATCCGAAATAAATCCAAACTAAAGAATGGATAAGACTTAGTACCTTCAAAAACAATTGACAATTAATCAACATTATGAAATCCATGTAAAACAAATAAAGTTAACATGGAATAATCCAAATAAGCATGTAACTGAAAAGTTGAAGAAAATAATTGAAATGACAAGTAGAGAAGCCTAAGGAACAGGAAGTTAAGTTCCATGGTTGTTGGCCTTCCCTTATCCCATAGCTCTCCCTATTTATTCACTCTCACCTCATACTCAAAGGTATTTTGGCCAAGGAGAAGGAGATCATTGTAAAAACTAATAGACTTACGGAAGCAGAAGATATTGAGCACCATTCAACTCGTTTTCCCAATTGGGTTCCAGGGTTAAAAAAATTATTTTCTCAATGAGTTAGTTTATTATCATGCATTGTGGTTAAATTCGGCTTTGTGTTGTATGGTATCTTATTGGTTACTTTTATTGGCTACTCTGTATCTTATTTGAATGTATGTGGAGTTAATCACTGCATCTCTCTTTATTATTGTATGAGATTTATTTTGACAGAGGATATTGGTTTAATGGATCACCCATCTCAATAGCAAGTTGATCTCCTCCATGAAGTGAGGTTGGTGAAGAGAAATCCATGGCCATCCTTTCGGAGCTATTAGAAAACTTTCCAAACCTAATTTTCTCTCTCCTGGGAGCCCCCCTCTCTTTTTGGGGAGAATTTACATTGTCTAGGCATTTATAAAGGTGTTTGGGCATTTTTTAGACATGCTAGACAAATTTTATATTGTATGGATCGATCCCCCATTGTCTTGGGCATCCAATTGTTTGACAGACGAATTTCTCCCTTCTCTGGGTTGATCCCTCACCACTTGGGTGCTTGAGATTCCTCACGACCATACCCCTCCATTTTGTGCGTTTTGTATGGTCTATGAAATCACTCAAGAAACTATACACTTCCACAAACTATTTTCATTGTCTAATTGATGCTCACGACCTTATCCTAGCTATTGGTCATACCAATTATTGTTTTCTTGTTCTCTAACATGTCATGTCATGAATATCTCCTCTAGGCATACATGAAACTATTGGGAGCATTCTCTTGCTTCCCAACATGACCACAACTTGGTGTAGCTATCTATCCATACCCTCAACTTCATATTGTTGTCTTCTAATGCCCACAGCCAAAACCTAGTGGTTGGAACCCACACTTATCTTTTTTGTTGGTTGCAACAAAAATATTGTATCCCTATCGCCTTGAGCACACGTGGCTTGTTGTTGAAACACACCTTTTCCCTAAACCTAATTCCAAGGTGATATGTGGAATCTCTTCTTGTTGTTGAGATGTTCCACTATCTTTCAATCCAAACTCATGGTGAAAACATAACCCTAATTCTCTCGGTGGTGTAGTGTAACACCTCCATCTTCCATGCCTTTGACCTGCCTCGAAGGCGCTCTAGAGAATCTACCTTGGGTCATTTATAACCTATGCTCATTTTTACTCATTGGCTCATGGTTCAGGTGTGTCCATTTGGATAACTATTATGAGACAAATGTTGAGTATATTGAGTGGGAGATGAATGGTTAGTGCATTAAATAAGGGAATGACAAAGTTAATAATGGATATCTTTTCCACCTCTGTCCATTAAATAATAATTGATTATTGCATGAGTTAATGGGATTCCAACTTACGTGTTGAGAAAGAATCCATCCAAAGGGAAGAAATAATCCATCCAAAGGGAAGAAATAATCCATCCAGAAGGATTATCGAATGGAACAAGAATAAAAGAGAAGAGACAATTAATCCCTAGAATTTTTTGTGTCAAGAAAAGCAAAAATACGAGCCTTTGTCATCTATGATATGCTAAAGAAACATATATTATTTTAAACTTTGTGCCAAGCTTTTGTTCTGAACTTTTATTCTCAGTTTTATGCCCCAAAGGAAGTATTTTTGGGGAATTTATTGGTTGCTTGAGAGATACTCCAAGCACAAACCAACAATTTTTACTTCTACATCTCAGCAAATAATGTTAAGAAGTCTCAGGAAATAACAAAGGGTAACATAAGCATCACCTGCTTAATAACATCCTTCGATGATGAAGAATCTGCGTCGGCATGAAATGAAAAATATTGAACTAGAGGAAGGGATGAATCGGGAAAATCAATGCCCGTGTATCGACTGTACAGAATCCTAAACTTCTCCCAATTGTAATAACATGAAAACAATGCACTAATGCCAAAAACTATCAACAAAACCAGGGTTGTTCGTAAAGGAATGGAGTATGACTATGTCAAATTTTATGGATAGATATTGGGGGCCGTGTAATTCTATGTAGACAATCAATAGTGGAGATGCTTTCAATGAAAATTCATAATTCATATGCATCATCCAGTAAGTTAATAATTGAAATGTGCCATTTCCATTCTATTGGGAAATGGTGAACAATTTAGTATCCAATGGACAAAAGAAGATGGTATACACCCAATCATTGATTTATGGCATGGTGCATAATTTTCTTCCATCTCCAATGATTCGTCTAACACATAATGTAAATTATCCAACCATCACATCACTACATCCACTCTATAAGGAGAACATCTTAAAGCGCAATTATAAGTTTGAAATGAAAACACAAAGAAAATATTGCAAACTTTTACTTTTTACAATTAAGTGTGAGAACTTTTACTCTTGCAATTGCAATTAAGTGTGAGAATGTGTATAGTGGTGGAATTTCAATTGCCACACAAATTTTCTATCTTACTAGTTTGTTATCCAATGACAAAACTTTGTTACTAGTTCATTATCCAATGACAAAACTTTGATTTACAATACTTGTAAAGAGATCACTACATAGAAAATCAATCTTACAACAAAAACAATAATAACTGTACATTTTTATGAAACTTCGACCACTTTTTTCAATGCCACGATCTTCACCAATTTTTAAAATGTTGAATCATGGGAAAGGATTCAATCTCAATCATTTTCACTCTAAAGGTTGTATATTTTAAACGAACAATAGTAAAAAGATATATGTAAACTTGTTTCAATATTCATATAATTTGAATATTG
>SNQJ01S0019816.1:43713-54522 GCA_010110895.2 Picea sitchensis
TTAATTATAATTTCTTTTACAATTTATTTGAGAAATTTATTTTATTTTTTTTGAAAAAGTATAATATGTTTTAAATTAACAATTTTATTAATAAATACAATTAAATATCAATACAATTATTTTGAAATTTTCTTATAGATTAAATATAATTTCTTATATAATAAAATAAATAATTTTATTTTGTATTTTGAAAAAATAAAAATAAGTTTTCAACCCATGATAATTTTATTGATAAATAAGACAAATTTAAAAGCTAAGATTGTAGGTTGAGATCGCTACATTCCAACTATTGTTAAATTGAATATTTTTTTATTTTTTTTTTTCTTATACTGGAGTATGAGAGAGTATAATTTTTTTTCAATATAAAGAACTTTAAATTAAAATTTTATTTTGGATATTGATACCATTTTTTTGTTTTATTAAATTAAAGTGTAAATACATTTATTTAATTATTACAAACCATTAATTTATTTAAATTTTTTTTTTTATATTTACTCAAAATATCACTATAAAACAAATACTAAATAAATTTTATTAAAAAATTATTTAAATAAAAAACTTAATTATACTCACTTTATATTTGTCAATATGGATGACTTTTAATGCATGTATGTCTTCCTCAAGCCCAAACTAAACATGAAAATCTAATAAATCAACATCTTGTTCATGACAAGCATTTGCTCCATTATATTAGTTGTTGTCAACCAACCATATCAATGATTTTTATTATATTTGCATATTAAGAGAGTAATACTATTTAAGTTTTTTCAATAAATTTACAAAAATGTTCAAAGTTTATATATGCAAATTTTAATTTTTAAAAAATGTAAATTTTTTATATAAATATGGTGTTTCTCATTTTCTACTTAAATCTTAATGGATATTAAAGTTCCAATGTTTTATTAAATATATTCATAAAATATTTGCATAAATTAAATTAATAATTTCCATATTATAATTATTCTAGAAATATAAGGTTTTAATTTTTTATATTTTCTAATATATAATATTGACATTCTCAACTAATAGTTTCCTGTAAATTTGGGTGAAACTTCTAGCTATTGGGCTTGTGCTATCTATATCTATCTATATAGAGAGAGAAAGAGATAAAATCTTATTTTGAAGATATGTGTAATTCTTTCAGTGCTTAACATGGAGTTTACAAGTGGCATTTATATGACTTCCAACCAAAAAAATGACTTCCAATGTATCAATACTGAAAACTATATTTTATGTATGTATTTTGTTTATCTATTTTAAAAAAACTAAATAATAAAGTCGTAGTCTAAACATTCTACCAAATAATTCTTATTTGATAATTTTTTCAGGGAACATTATCAAGCAATAAATTATTAGATCCCCAGATTTGGGTAATTATTTCTGTATCAGTGGAGTGGTCCAGAATTTTTCAACATACTGAGTCTATTTCTACATTCAAAAATAGATTTTAAATAACAAAAAACAATATTTTTCATATAAATTTATATGACCAAATTCCAAAAAAAAATGCCATCCAATATATCAATACTGAAAACTATACTTGACCTTTAACAACATGGCCATTATTTTTTTTTATGACTAATTATTTATAAATGACTCCTCAGAATTCATTAAATTAGAATTGGAGGACTCCAGGCACATATATTCTCCTCGACGTTAAGTGATTGACCGACTTAACGCTAGTTTCCAACCCCAGCAGTCATGGTCAAGATGGGACGCAGTAAAGTGAACACGTCATCATGGCCGACATTCGAGAGCATGCGTGGAAAGACGGTGCAGTGGCAATGTGCGGCTGATGGCAGGCCTCCTAACTGTATCCATCAGATTTGATAGGTATATCTGGCAGGCCTCCTAACTGTATCCATCAAATTTGTTGATAGGTATATCTTAATGAATTTGTCTAAATATTTGATTTTTTGAACTTTTTCATTGGAATTTGGTGAAATTGTCATTTTCTGTTGTTTAAATTACATTTTTGAATGTATAAACAGATTCAGTGCCTTGATAAATTTTTGGGGCACTTGAATTATATAGACTCAATAACTCAAATTTGGAGTTTCAACAATTTTTAACGGATTTATGACAAAATTGATCTAAAAATATCCCTGACATTTAAACTGACTCCGTTATGTAGCATTGAATACTAAGTAAGGGTGGGTATGTTTGTGTGATTTGAATTTCAATGCTAAGTGAGAGTGGGTATGCACACTATCAATATTACATTGACTCTATTATGTAGCATTGAATACTAAGTAAGGGTGGGTATGTTTGTGTGATTTGAATTTCAATGCTAAGTGAAAGTGGGTATGCACACTCTCAATATTAAAATTCAAATCCGATGGTGCATACCCATCCTATGCACAGTTTTAATATTAAAATTCAAATACAATGATCCATACCCATCCTATACCGATATTAAAATTCAAATTTGATAGTGCATACCCACCCTCACATAACTTTGAAGCTAAACAAAATGCTTAATATCAACCTTTTACCATAATTATTACATGTTCCCCATAAATGCTTTACAAAAAAATGCAATCATATTAATGATATTGCTGCAATGGTGATAAATACTTCTGCATGTGAGCTGCAAAAATATGTTAGTTATTCTGAAAAGGTTTTACAAACGTCCACAATCTCCCATCAACTATCATGCATGATATCAAAAGACGCCAGCTAGTACCAAAAAAAAACAAAATAAGTTAAGCTAACATTGTTGTCCAATATTGTGCGCCCAAAAAAATTTACAAAAAAAAACAAGACTCAAGTGCTTTTGCAGATTTAGCTCACTTCTGTGCTAAATACTACATAGTTGTACTAAAATAACCAAGGAATAAAGTAGGGCCCTCCTACCCCTCTATCCACTGATTATATATGATTTTTCCCTCTAGCCTCTGAAGTGACTACTTGGAAATTTTGTCGGCCTCCATGTTTGATTCACGATAGATATGTGTGTACCTGATCGAAGAGAAAGAATTTTGGAGTTCTTTGATCCCGTCTTTCCAACATTCTAACGCATTAACCTGCAATTTCCCTTTGTCTTTTAGCCAGTCTATTATAATTTTAGAGTCTCCAGAAACCTGCATATCTAATATGTTTTGCCTATATGCCAAAGTGAGAGTGGCCCATACTCCAAGAAGTTTTGCTCTAGTATTGGTGCCTGCACCACAATTGAAGGTCCATTTGAAAATTGTATTCTCATTGGTCCTAATCAAGCCCCATGCATCGCTCTGTTGACCATTTGATTGGGCTGCTCCATCAAACAAACCCACTATTGCCAAGGTCTGAAGGAAATTCTTGAAGTATCTATTAGTTGGCACTTTTTGTGTTAGTGTTAATCTATTTAGGCCGCCAAGAGTCTTGTGAACTACAGTATGGATAGAAGGGATCCCACTATCGAAGATTGTCCTGTGCATTCCAGCCAAATGTTCCATCCAACAATGCAAGGCATGGTGTGGTACTTGTGCTCCTTCTTAAACCAACAATCAAAATAATGAATCAAGGAATTTCCTTCCCATAAAGTCTCATAATTAAGTCCACTTAGAATTATGTGCCAAACTTTTTGGGTAAAAAGACAAGATATTAAAAGATGATATATTGTTTCAGATTCCTCAAGACATAAATGACAAATATTAGGTCCTTCCCAACCTCTACCTTGTAGATTATCCCAGGTCAGAATCTTGTTTTGCACAGCTAGCCAAATAAAGAGTTAAATTTTTAGAGCTAGTTCCCAATTCCACAAATTTATCCTCTAGCCCGAAGATTTTTGCTGCAAAATTTTTGAAGCAAGAGCCCCATATACATTTTTTACAGAGATAATACCTGACTTATCCCCCCCAATCCAGTGTAGATCATCAGACTTGTCAAATAGATTAATCCTCGCCTCGACTAACACCCTGCAATAACGATCCCACTCAGAAGTCAAATGTCTAGTGAGACATAGATCTACACCATATTTCCACTGTGAGAAAATAGCCCCTAGTCGGAGTGGTCTACTAACTTGAAAGAGATAGCTTACTTTCTTCTGTTTTAAAGAAGAAAGTAGTTCTTGAGAAAGAAAGAAGGAGTTCCCCAAGCCCAAGTTAAAATCCTTTCCTATTAAGATCGAAAGTCAGGCTCCAGGCTTCCAGTTTAGACAGTGAGTTATAATATGCAAAGTTTTTAACAAATTTCTCCAAAACTGTGAAGTTGTATTCGTTCTTTGAGTAGCCGAACTGAACCAGGTAGTTACCGAGCAGTGTGGGAAGTATTTATCCTTAATGACTCAATGCCAAATCTCTTCCTTCATCAGCACACACCAAAGAGAATTTGCCACCAGTGCCTTATTAAAAAGGAAGATGTTCCGCAGACCCCAGCCTCCAAGGTGCTTTGGTCTAGCTATAGAATCCCATCTGCAAAGATGAAAGTGATGCTTTTCATTACAGCCCGCCCAAAGAAAAGTAAAGATTAGTTGTCTAATCTTATTGAGAATAGAAATAGGATGACAGCCAAGGCCATCCAATACACAAGTTGGATTTCTAAAAATGCTTTAATAAGTACAAATCGCCTACCAAGGGAAATCCATCTAGTACATCAGTGACCAATCCTTTTTTCAAATTTTGCTAGTAACCATCTCCAGTCATCAACCTTATAATTACCCATCTTTAGAAGATAGCCCAGATATCTAAAGCCTTAAGAGAGTTTGACAAAATTATAAGGAAAAACAACTTTAAAAAGTTCTAAGTCCCGAACTTTTGTCCTTTGCAAAAGATTTGAGTACTTCCAGTAATTCCTCCTTAGAGCATGGTCTTTCAAGAAGAAGTGCTTCTTCCTCCTCGACTAAGTAGGGAAAGAGGCTGGCTACAGACACCTGATCATTAATGTCAGAAAATCCCGACTCCTCGAAGAAACTTTTGTAAAATCTATTTGCCTCTTTTTTAATATCCTCTTGATCAGAAAGTACCTCCCCATCTTCCGCTATAACTTCCCAGATGTGTTTGTTGTTTCTTCTAAACCTGGAAAAGTGATGGAAAATTTTCATATTTTGGTGCCCACTTTTTATCCATATTGCTCTACTTTGTTGTCTCTAAAGATCCTCTTCTTCCAAGAGAAGAGAATTTCGCTCTTCCTCTAAAGCCTTAATGTGACTGTCTACCTCAATTATCCTCTCCCCCCAAGATTTATCCATATATGTAGCCTGGAGGTCCTCCTCCAGATTTTCTAATTTTAAGTTTTTCTTCGATCTCAATTGTTTCTCCCATAGTCTGACCCTTTGTTTCAAACTTTTTAACTTCCAAACTAATCTTCTATGTACCCCTGTTTCTTGTAAGAATTATTGGTCATTCCAAACTTTATGTACTAAAAGGGAAAAGTCATGTTCCTTCAACGACATCGAATTTAACTTGAAAGGGTAGGCTATCGGGTTAGCATAATTTTCTATCTGTAAGGGTACTGGAGCATGATCTAAAAGAAAAGGATATTCAACCCAAGACCTATACCTTCCCAAAAGGTTCATGAGATCTTCAGAAATAAAAACTAGATCCAACCTTTTTGAAATACTTTCAGCTCCCAATCTTTCGTTTCTCCAAGTGGGAACTACTAACTTTGGTAAAATATCAACTAACTTTTTCCTTTTAAAAATAGCTTTGAAAAACCTTGTCGACTGGTCAAGTAGATATTTTTCTCCCCAAACCTCATCGACATTTAACGTAAAATTAAAATCTCCTGCTAAAATTAGAGATTTGCACGCTAATAACCCCCTGTCATTCACCTTGTCCCAGAAGGAAATTATGTATGAGCATGAACCATAAACATTTAAAAGTGCTATATGTCTTTTATTTTTGCAACAAGTACCTGTCAAAAGAATACTGCCACAGCTGAGGTAAGGAACAAGATCAAACTTTAACGGATCCCAAGTTACCAATAGACCCCCAGACTTGCCAATAGATTTAACCGCACAAACTAACCACCTAGGTCGAAGAGTATTCCTAAATTCCCAAGCCTTCTTTTCATCAACCAAGGTTTCTTTCAAAAAGATAATATCAGGATTAGTCCTATCTAGCAGCCTACACAAGGAAACAGTTTTTAGGGCGCCCTCCACCCCTCTTATATTTAAAGTGATTAGGATCATGACTTTGCCCTGGCTAGGGCTTTCATGTCTCTAAGTGCCCCATTATCAGTAATGTTGGTGGTAAAACATACATGTAAATTTGTAGCCGAAGAAGATTTTTTACATGCACTCCTAGTTTTAATAGGAGATATCTCCATACTGAGACCCCTCGACCAAGTGAAATCCTTCCCTGCAACCTCCACACACCTCTCACACAAACCAGTAGCTTCAACCAAGCGCTTCTAAAAACCGACCTCCCCTGATAAGTAGGGATAGGAAACGGTGAAATAATCTCTCTATAAGCAGGGATCGGAGTAATCAATACATCACCCAAGGAGCTTTTGCCTTGCTCAGGTTCCCTAAAACCAGGTGGGTTAACACTTCCTCCCTCGGGTTCCCTAAGACCAAATAAGTTGGTACTTCCACCCACAGTTTCATGGGATAAAATCCTATCAATACGATCATCAGGTAGACCAACCAAAGAAATTGTTGGTAATCTGAACTCGTCCCCTCCAGAAACAAGAGGCCTTCCCCTTTCTTCCATGGAAAAATCTTGCTATGTCAAAGTAAATAACTGGACCCCCCACCATACCCAGAACAAACCACTATACAACTGGTGATAAAATACCAGCTTGGTCCCACATAAAATATTTTGGGGTAGCCCAATTATTTCCCTCTTCCAAGGACCAAAACACATGTGGAATCCAAGGCATCATTCTCCCAAGCGGTTAAAGAATACAAGAGGGAGGGGAAAAAAGTTTTCAACTTACCCGACACCGTATCTGGAAGTGTTGTCAGACTCTCCACCTCCGCTGATGGGAGATAAGCTTCGAAACCATGAGAATCCACACCTGGAGAGGCATCTCGAGCCGATTTTTGAAGCATAGAATCTTTAGACTCCTCCTCCTCCATCGCCCCCACACAATTCCTTCTCGAATGTCTCGTCCTTCGACATGTTGAGCATCGAAAATGTATACCAAGGTAATCAAGTCTTTGTGACACAATATGCCCCCTCCAATCTATCTCTAAGGACTCCAGTAATCCTAAGTGGAGGTCTATCTCAACTAAAACCTTACACAGTTTCATGTCTGGTGCCTTGAAGATGGATTCGTCAAATTTTATAAACCGACCAAGCTCATTTCCAATGGCTTCCAAGGCCTTAGTGTTCCAGAGTTGTAAGGGGAGCCCTGGTAACAAGACCCACAGGTGGCGACGCTGAAAATAATCTGTTGCAGGGTCAAAGCAAACCCTCCATCTTTTTAACATCAGACTGCTTCCATCCAAGACCCACAACTTATCCATTATCAACAAGGTATCTTATGACGATCTAAATAGAAAACCAAACTAACCTTGTGGCAGGAATAAAACCTCTGGTTCATAACCCAACAATGGAACCCAAGCAGTCGTGACCCATGTAGGGAGAGACGGTTTGCAAAGAGAGCGTTAAGAGAATCGAACCACTAATGTGTAGAGTGACAATAAACAACTTTCCTCCAGGCCAACATCAATGCCCATGACCAACCTTTGTTTTTCCTTATTCGGTTTCCACGGTTTTTTTATGCTTTTCCCTCCTAGAGCTTTAGAAACCTGCCTACTCTGTAATGCATGTCTAACATTCAACCCTGTAATGACCACTCCACCCACAAGTACCTCTGGCTCAACTCGCCGAATTTGAAAGGCACCTCCAGATGAGACAATTGTAGAGGATGGGTCAGCAGAGGAAAATAACACATTAACTTTCTGAGGACACTTTGAATGTGGAGAAAGGTCGGCCTGTTTTTTCAAGTTAATGCCATGCTCGTCAACCGAGGAAAATAACCCAGTGCTTTTCCAGAGAGCCTCGTCAACCACACTCATTAGTGCACTAACTTCAGCTTCCATCGGGAAGCTACTAGAGTGCTAGTGTCTAACTGCCACCTTCAATGCATAAGGCCCTTTACTTGTGGAAAAGCGTACACATTAAACAAGTAAGTTAAAAGAAACAAATAGTCACCCAAGAAATCGTTGAAAATGAGGACATGTGCACTGTAGTCACTAGAGTCGAGAGTACCTACAGCTAACTACAGAGAAGTTGCCAATAAAACATCTGGTCAAGAAGAACTGGTTATATAATAGTTAAGCATAGTCAAAATAGCAGGTGTCTCGAGCCTCCCATCCGCCAAGGTTGAAGGTTGATAGTTGATGAGTTTCCCCCCGTCCGCCAAGGTTGAAGGTTGATAGTTGATGAGTTTCCCCCCATCCGCCTTTGTTGGTAGAAAAAAGTTGCAGGTTCTTTCCCTCTATTCACTCCATATGCTAGTACTTGCCTATTCAATGACGTCATCCTTTCACTACTTACAATATAATTTTCTAAATTATTTTATAACATAGTAACCAATAAACCTATAATTTTTATAAATCCACTCAGTGATAAGTATTATTATACAAAAATTCAAAATCATTAATCATATTTTATATTTAATAATAATTTAAGGTCACGCCCAAGCCACACCAAATTGGTGTATGAGACCCCTTTGTTTGTGGGACAAGGGACCCCCCTCCGCCCATCGATTTGACTGGTAAAGTCTACGGAGGTATACATACCCTACCCCCCTCTAGATTTGAACTTGTGACAAAGGTTGTTCATGGGCATTGATGTTGTTTTTCTGCCCATGAACTTTCCTCCAGGCCAACATCAACGAGTCTATATGCATTGGCTGCTTTGGTGACTAACTCACAGATGACATCCATGAGACAGTTAGGACGGTATACTAGTGCATAGGCTAGGAGGACCAATGATGTCTAACCAAGGGTGGGTGACTTATGAGGCAATGCATAACAGGCCTCAATGGAGGACAATGTAATCCAACGATGTGATGGGTTGTGTGTTATCTGTGATATGCCAATAACGTAGTTGAGTGTACTGAAGGCTTGAGAATGACTAGTGAAGCAAGGACATGATCTCTAGAGAGTATTAAGTGTTGGCCTACATGGATGGCAACACAATCTTATGTTGGATTGTTAGTTGTTCAAGTGTAGCTAGCTCAAGGGAGGTAATGGTGCAACATTGCCTATGATTGGGTGGTGATGATGTAACATCACCTATGGTTAAAATAAGTAGTCGACATTCCACTCACTTTAAGGTGCATGGGTTGGGTTCGGTCAGGACATGTTGGTTAGGCGTAGTTTGAGTGATACTTGCAGTTGACAACCATGCCCAATTAGCAAGGTGACATTGGTGTCTTGCGATGACTAGGATTATTAGGTGGTATGGGATGCTCAAGCAAAACGAAAATTGTATTCTTGTGACAAATGGTATTAGAGCCATGTGATCTAAGTGGATATTGGTGGCCACCCACCTATTCCAACTGGCTCCTCTTGACAGTTTTTAGATCAACACATTCTTATGTATTTTTTTGTGATTGTGGGTTCTACACTTCTGGGGTTGTCTGAAGCCCTACAGAACTTCTAGGTGGAGATTGGTGGCTGCCCACCTAATCCAACTAGCTTATTTTGGATGTTTTCATGTCAGTACATCTTTATGTAGTTCCAGGGCCATTTTGGGGCCCTAAACAATGTTTTTTTGTCTTTCCATAGTCAAACTATAGAGAGAGTTAGAGTTTGACAACATCATGTGTAGTTATCGAAAATACCTTTCCAATGGGCTATCACACGCCTAAAACAAAGGTCGTATGAAAAAGTTACGACCCCGGTAAGTTGAGGTACCAACTAACTCATCGGGGCCCAAATAAATTTTGGTCTTTCATCTCCTAGGGTTAGGTTTTTGGATATCTAGGGTTTTGGATTTCATGAGTAATGTTAAAAAAGGCCTCTAGAGCCTCATTGGAATCATTCTGCTTAGACGGATGCACGTAGCAGTCACATCTCTTCTGAGATATAGCTACCACCATTTGAGCAAGTGTTTTCAGTTCTGCAGTTTTACAGTTTCAACCTATTTTATTTATTCAATAGAAGTTATTTTTCATCGGATATCTGTTATTGTTATCCATACTATGTTATTGTATCCACTATGTTATTCATTTTGTTCTTCTCATAAATCCAGATCACCACGTTTGAATGTGGCAATTGAGGCAGTGTCTCTTCTCCAACACCCCTTTTTTCAAAGGATCTAATGGAGTCAGGTTAACAAGGACATCAACAATTCAATTGGGGGATAATGTAAGGTATTTTGGCATGAGCTCAAATCCATGCGCTACTTAAGTTGCTAGTGAAAATGGCATGATGGATGGCACGTCAAGGAAACTTGGCTAAGGGTGCAAAGGAAATCAATATCTTTTGGTTTCTTTGGTAACTGATTCATGGGTGGCAATCACAAGATGGTTAGGATAGTGTACTAGCACATTGGCTAAGAGGAACAATGATGTCTAGTCAAGTAAGGGTAGACAACCAATGAGGAGCTACATAGCAAGACTCAATGAAGGATAGCGTGATCTGGCAATGTGATGGATTGTGTATTATCCATGTTATGCTAATAATTTCAATGAGTTCACTGGATATATGTAAACACCTTTGTGAACCAGAGACATGGCCTTCAAGGACTAACAAGTGTTGGCCTAGATGGATGACACCATAGTCTTACATTGGGTAGTTAGTTGTTCAAGTATAGTTGACTTGGGGTATGCAATCCAGGGAAACATTTCCTCACGGGGGATTCACTTTTTGACCAATGTCCTATCACGTCCATTCATAAAGGGGATTTTAAAATTGTGAAAAATGAA
>SNQJ01S0019816.1:55660-71331 GCA_010110895.2 Picea sitchensis
TATAATTAATCCATATAAGTGGGCTTGGGTTCAAGTGGAGGTAGACCTCCGAGAGGGGCTGGTAAGACATGTTGACCTAGTCTTTTGCGAAAACATTTGACACTAGAAAGTCAATTACAAGTGCTTTCCATTTCATTGTTTCACTTGCCATGAGGTTCAGATCCTTCAAATCCACTACAATAATTTGTTCCCCTCAATGGATCTCTAGTTAAAAGGTGGGTCAAACAATCAAGGCTTGCACAAGGAGACAAAAGCCTCTCTCCCTCCCCTAAAGTGGTCACAACGGACCTTGTCTAAGAAGAAGAAGGGGAAACTACAGTGCCGCCAATGGACCAGACTCATCTAGAAGATATTTCTAGTAAGATTTTGTTGGATCCTCTTCCTGCTCTTCCTTCCCCTGTTAATTCTTTTCCTTCTTCTTCTTTAGAAAAATGTCCTTCTCCCCCTGAGGATTCTAAGCATGTTCTAGAGTTGGGTCCTTCAGTTTCCCTCCCCTCTCCCTACTTGGAAGTATCTCCCCTTCACCCCCCGTCTTCAAGAACTCGGAGCCTGGATTGGTCTCATCAGATTCTCCCCTTGCCCTTCCCCTCTCCTTAGATAGGACGACTATCCCCTCTTCGAAAACGTATGTCAAAGAAGTCTAGGATGTCTTTAGTGATTCCCTTTTCTTTTTTGGAGCCATGGAAGCTCCCCTTCCCCATAAAAAAGAATATTCTTTAATACCTTATCCCCATAAAAAGGAGGACTCATCCTCCTTCAGGGGCTTAGCTCAGGATCCTTTACATCCTAACCCCATGGGGAAAACTCTCATCTCCTTAAGGCACAACAACGCACAATTAAGGACATTCATAAAGGAAAACAAGCAACCATTTCTAGGGCCTTTAGAGTAGGGAGAGCCCCAAAGAATCCCTCCTAATGTTGATCCTTTCCTTCAATGTGTGAGGGGTAGGGGGTTCCCATAAAAGCATAGCCCTCAAAAGGCTCATTTTGAGCGACAAGCCTGATATTTTGTTAATTCAAGAAACCATGTGTGAAGGATCTAAAGCTAGAGAAGTTGTGGAGTCCTGGCTTAAAGGATGGTCTTTTTGTGTAGTTGATGCAATAGGATAGTCTGGTGGGTTGTTAACTGGGTGGAGCCCTGGGTGCAAACCCCATTCCTCTTCTTCAATGTCCTCTTCCATTACTATTTCTTTGGACATCAAATATATTGGTTGCAAATTAAACGTGGCCAACATTTACTGTCTGTACATGGATAGAGTCCCATTTTGGGAAAGCTCGACGGATTTGGGGATCCTTAACTATCCAAACACAGTGATTGGAGGTGACCTCAACTTCTCGACCTCCCATAAAGAATTTTTGGGGGTCAATTCTAGGCTTGATCGATAAGGAGGATGTTTTGTGTCCTTTATGGAGAAGCATCATCTGGTTGATGTGGAACCTATGAAAGTGATTCAAACTTGGAGGAATTTTCGAACAAATGAAAAGGCCATTGCCAAGAAGCTCGACATTTTTTGGTGTCGAAGAAGTTACTGGGTGGAAATTTAATGAGGAAGTCTTGGGTATTCAAATGAGGTTTGTTTGATCACAAGCCTATTCTTCTCTCTATGTCCTCGAGGCTGGGTAAGACATCACTTGTGCATTTTAAATTCAATCCCATTTGGTTAGCGGAGGAAAATTATCGCAGGTTGGTGGCTGAGAATTGAGAACACCTCTCCCCATCCTCAGATTTCTCCTTCATGGCTCAATTATTTCAAAACATATCTAGGATAAAAAAAGGTCTCGAAGCATTGGCTGAAAAATTACATGGAAAAATCCATGCACAAGATAAGGGAGACTGAGGAAATGATCTCGCACCTATATTCTTTCTTGGATGAGGGATCCCTTTCAGATGCTCAACTTCTCCAGCTCCGTGACTCTAAGGTGGTTATATAGGATATTCTAGCCAATGATGAACAAACTTGGAGGTTAAAAAGTAGAGCCCTATGGCTCTTGACAGGAGACAATAACTCCAAGTTTTTTCATCAATATGTGAATTACCACAAAAGTATAAATACGATATGGGAAATCCAAGATTTGAACAACTCATTGGTAAGTTATTGCCAGGGAAATGCGGAGGTTGGTGTCAAGTTCTCTTAGTCCTTTTTTTAGGATCCCATAGGTTGTCCCATTTAGGAAATTTTGCAAGTGGTGTCTAAATTTCCCA
This sequence comes from Picea sitchensis, assembly GCA_010110895.2. Lineage (NCBI taxonomy): Eukaryota > Viridiplantae > Streptophyta > Pinopsida > Pinales > Pinaceae > Picea > Picea sitchensis. The sequence goes on from SNQJ01S0019816.1 coordinate 57,864, forward strand.
ATGTTTTCTCCAAAGAGATGAATCGATCCCTCTGTGAGGAGGTCTTTGAATCGGAGATTCAGGTGGCTTTATTATCTATGCAGAAGAAAGAGACCAAGTGTGGATGGGATTATTGTTGATCATTTCTATGTTGGTTTTTATGACCTCATTAAGGGTGATCTACATAATGTGATAAAAGAGTCACAATCATCAGGTAAAGTCTTCAGATCCTGTAACTCGACATTCTTAGATCTAATTCCAATAAAAAGGAGTTTACTTTGGGGATTTTAGGCCCATTTATTGCTACAAATTAATTCACAAATTGATCACAAAAGTAATATCCAAGAGAATCAAACCAATTCCCAGTGACATCATAGATGAGCAATTTAGTTTCCTCAAGCATAGGTAGATTCATGATGTTTTTGTGGTAGCCCAAGAAGTCTTGCATTCAATAAAAAAATTGAAACACCATGTTTCCATTCTAAATCTCAACCTATCCAAGGATTACAAGCATGTAATTTCGAATTCCCTCCACTTGGTTCTCTTGAAAATGGGTATGGTTATCCCTATGGTAAATTGGATTCTCGAGTGCCTCTAGTCAACTTCTATTGTTGTGCTTATAAATGGTTCCCCTTCAAGGTTTTTTTTGGGCATATCAGGGCTTAAGGCAAGGGTATCCCCTCTCCCCTTTTCTTTTTCTTATTATAGTGGAAGCACTCAAAAAACTCATGATGGAGGCCAAAAGAAATGGAACTATCTGAGGTCTGAAAGTATCCTCTCAGGAAATTATCTCGCATCTCATGTTTGTGGATGACATCATTTGTTTTGTTAAGGGAGAAAATATTGATCTTTTGGCTCTACAAAGTTTTCTCAAGATTTACTATAAATCCACTGGCATGATGGTTTATTTTGACAAATATTTCCTTTATTATAATTATATCCCTGACAATGTTCTTCAATCGATCAAGAGAAATATTCGCTTTCAGTTGAAGGGTATGGAAAATTGTTTCAAATACTTGGGGTTTCATTTAAAATCGGATTGCTATAGATATATAGATTGGATCTGGCTCGTCAAAATGGTGGAAAAAATACTTGTGGTGTGGGTTAATTACATGTTGTCTCGTGGGGTCAGGCTTGTCCTTTTAAAAGATGTAATCGAAAGTATACATGTTTATTGGGACTTAATCACCTCTATTCATAAAGGTTTTATGAATGAAATAACAAATATCATCGTTCAATTTCTATGGTCTGAATCATGTCATACAAGGGGAATTCCTTTGGTTAAGTGGGACAAAGGTGGTGCTCCCAAAGGACAAGGGTGGTTTGGGTCTCAAAAACATTTTCAATTTTTCTCAGTCTCTTGCTACAAGAAGCAAGTGGCGCCTCTCAATGAGCAACATGTTTTGGGGAAGAGTTCTCAAATCTAAGTACTTTAATGGCCTCTCTGTGGAGGACTGGTTTAGAATGTCTGTCAAATATTCTAAAGGGTCTATTGTTTGGAAATCCCTAGTATCTCCCTTTCCTCTAGTTGGTCCTTGGATGGTACAAAAAATAGCAGATGGACGCTATGTTCGGATCAGTGAAGACTCATGGTTGGGGGTAGGCGATGAATTTCAGTTTTTCGATTCATTACTTCAAGCCCTGCATTATCAAAACAAATTCTTTTGAAATAGTTCTAGAACATAGGTTCCTCAGGCCAATGGCAGAGTAGGATGGAGGTCTGTCGCCTCTTTGGTCCTATTAGAAGCATAGTCAGGGGAATGGGATAGGTATATAGGTCAGTTGGTTTACAATTAAATATTTCTTCGGGATGAGGTGCCAGACAAATTATGTTGTTCAAAGAACCCCAAGTTAGGTGAATTTGAGACCAAGATGGGTTATAAAGCCTGGTTCATGGCTTGGCTCCTTGTGGACAAAAAATGGTGGTGGGGCCCTATATGGAAAATTCATTCCCCTTTAAAAAATAATATTACCTTATGGTTATCCTTGCATAACAAACTCTTTATTTGGAAGTGGGTCACAAAAGAGGTTGGGTGCGTCCTAGCTGGTGTGTTTTTTGTAAGAGTCATGAAGAAACAACTACTCACATTTTCATTGAATGTGTGTATGTAGCTTAGGTTTATAATATTTTTCAAAAAGAGATAAATCCATCTTCTTCATGGTCCAAAATTGGTTTAGTAGATTTTCTAAAATATTGGTTGGCAGATAAGGTAGTCAAGAGGTTTTCTAGAATGCCAAGTTTTCTAGTTTCCAACATCTAGTGGGTTCAAAACCCTATCATTTTTAAAGATACAAACATTCCTCCTGAAGTTACAACTGGGATCATTCTGAACCTTTCAAAATATTTTATGACTGAAATTAAGATCAATGATCCTAGACACAGTTTCATGTCGAAGTTGGATTTTGGAATTCCTTGTGGATTCTTTGATGGATCTTGTCAAGGTCACCCCAATGTATGTGGGGTTGGGGTTGTGCTTTATCTTCAGCAGAATCACTTCATTCATGTTCGTTACACCCAGGGAAGGGGAACTAATAGAAAGGAATAATTTGTATCTATCCATACCCTATTGAAGTGCCCTAAAAAAAAGGAGTCTCAAAAATTCAAATAATGGGAGATTAAAAATTGGTAATCTATTGGGCACTTCATAAGGCATATGTGATGGATGTTCAGTTGGATCCTTTATTGTGGGATATTTCTAGTACTCTTCACTCATTTGAATGGCTCTCATTTAGTCACATATATAGATAACTAAATGAAAAGGATGACTCGCTATCCAAGGAGGATTTGTCCTTACCAGTGGGGGCATTTGGTTACTATGAGTTCCTCGATGATGAGGAAACAAAATCTATGGAGTTCTTCCTCTAGCTCTTGTAATGGTCCTTTCTTTTTTTTAAAGCATGTGTAGGTTATATTTTGTAGCTAAGTAATTGTGTTTGAATTGAACAGTAGTGAATATGTACAGGATGGTTAAGAAAAAAATTATATGTTTTTGTAAGAAGGTTGGTTACAGAGTGCATAAAAGCACCAAAAGCCCCGTTTTGTTGAGGCTAGGAACATGTATATTCACCCTTTATGAATATAAATATTTTTTCCTTGGAAAAAAATATTAAGAAATAGATTATAGAAACACGAATTTATAAAGTAGGGAAAAATATGTTCTATTACTTTCACACGTTGTCTCAACAACTACTTAAGAGGTGGTCTCCTTATTATGTGAGCAATAAGCACCGAACTACAAGGAATTTAATGGTATGCACGTTGGGGTATTCATCATTGGATATAAAGTAACTTTAGATAAGTTTAGATCCAATAGTAACGTTATATCCAATAGTGTACAACCCAGCATGTAGAGTATTAAATGCTCTATAGACAAGTGCTTATTGCTTGCCTCCTTCCTATGTCATAGTTACAATCTATCTTCTCTTAAAAAGGAAGTAAGAATAATGAATAATGAAAAAGGGGAGAATATAGTCCACCCACAACATTAATATTGGACTAGCTCATATTTTTCATCACAATTCAATAAGTGTTAATGTGTAAAATAAAGTCCGATAGAATTATATTGGTTCTTTGAAATTATTTTTCTTATTATAAAATGTTATTTATGTACTCTTATTTATGGGACACATATGATGAATCAGAGTAAGTTAATCTCATAGAAAATTGATCCACTTTTTCCACTCAAATCTAATAAGAATAAGATAGAAATTTAAAGCATGAATAGAGTTTTACCATGATCCAAATCGCGTCCATGGTGCAACAATGCGCATAAGGGTTTTACCCAATTCTGAATCAACCCATATCATAAAACATTATATTAAAATTATGGATCGATGGAAACTCTAACTTTCTATATCACCAAATTTTGTCAACTGGAGGGAAGTTTGTTACAAGATTAGAAAACTCCATGGTGAATCTCTTAGTCTACGTTTAATTAAATCTATTTATTTGATCATCACTTGAAGATTTCTTAGATACAAGTTAACAAAAACACATTTGAGACATTAAAATTATTAACTAGTATAGGTCCATTTTAAATTCAGATTTATAAAGTATCAAGAGAATCAAATCATTTGAAGTGTAAATTTTAAGGAACCCAAGAACTACAAGGCTGTGACATTGAAACTACAACCATTAAGAGATCACCACGTGCCAACCTTGTTAAAACCATGAAACCATGCACCAACACCAACTAGCTATGCCTTGGACCAATCATGCATTGTCATGTCAAAGTATGACCCACCAAAAGAATTAATGTAAACTACGGAAAGTCAAGTAAATTGATTATTATTTATTTAACTCGACATAATGAGAAAAAAGTATTTTTTTATCAATTAATCTTACGTCTAAACGAGGGATTGAAGGAAGTGCACTATAAAGTTACAAGTAATATTAAGCATGGAATTTTATTAAACAAGTTTATTCATAATCACCATGCTACAACATTACTAACAAAGTTCCTTCTAGCAAGACCTTAATTTAGATTATGAATCACCCTCAACACAAATTATAAACAAGATAATAAATCGTTTAATAATAAAGTTGTAATTTGATTACTACATATAATAGTGAAAAGTATTATAAAACATAAATCATTTTAGTTAGCTCTTTAAAATTTAATTAATTTTAATTGAAATTTTGAAAGGCACTCTACTTCAAATAGTGGACATATATGGGGAGGAGAGTGGAACTAGCAATTTCCCCTGAAGGTGCAAAAAGTATGTTGTTTTAAGGTCGAGATGTGAAAATATTGTAATTTAAAACTTTGTTGGAGATTGAATATAAAATACAAAATTTGAGAACTCACTAATGCACTTGAAATATTGGTGGGACATTCTTCCATTTAGCTCGTTTCCTAAACATTTTTTGAATAAAGCTAGTTGAGGACCATTGAAGCCAACAAAATAATAGGGAAATGGTGGAGACATAAATCAAGCTTAATATAGAGATGGAAAAATATGAAAATATGAAAAAAAAGAATAATTGTAGACATAAATGTGTTGCATTATTTGAATTGAAAACTATGAAACCCAGATCAAATAGTTCTATGAAAGTAGATCTGGTTTTTCGAATTTAATCTTGACCAACAACACTTTTGACTCCCTATGATGGAATGTTACTAATAATAATCAAATTTCATTGATGTGCGTAGAAAGTGAATTCTTCACTTATCAACGTGAGACATGCTTCATGCATCATCATGCGGGCACACACTRATTTTTKTTTTCCTGTCTTTGATTTGGTCATTACTTTGAAACAAAAGAATTTGAAGAGAATATTTGGAAATATACTATATTGAGTTGCATATAAATATGTTTACGTCAAGAAGTTTTAAAATATTATTTGAATTRTCTATGAACCAAATATATTTACCTTTTTCTTGAATGGAAGAAATAAAGAAAGTGTTAGTTTTTAAATCAAGTGTGTTGTATGAGAGCGAGAGAATTAMATACAATCCCAAGCRCATACAATGGAACAAGTGMCAATTATGCAAGGMATTCTTACTTGCAAAAATRGTTTTACATCTCTATCCCACTTTGCAATGATTTKTTATTCAACTCCCTTGTAAATGAAAAGAAACAAGATACTCTTCTCCTTTGACACTACTTTCATTTTCTACAAGGTGCATTGCCACACTAACACAAGAGAGGAGGGATTGGGCTTCAACCTCACATCCTACACATCTCCCTTGTGTGCTTTATCAACTTAGTAGACGGTCTTGGGAGTAGAAAAAAGCGAACTAGGTGGATTTTGTATATGATTAGCCAATTAGAGGGATAGGGAAGCTCCAATGGATTTCCAAGAGAAATATTCTTCACTGTGACTCTCTATTATATCTCCTCTAAGTGATTGTGCCCACATCCATATGATGGATTTCCAATATCATTCCCACGTCCACTTGATGGATTACTGAGAGAAGAGAAATGTAATTTTGTCATGGAAAAACTCTCATATATTCGACGAAAAAGTGGCGCTCAACACCGTCTTCATGGAATATTGTAGGGCCATATGCATGGTCAATCAATATGATAATATCAAATGTAATGATATAAGGGCATTGAACAAATAGGACCATGGAAAGTGGAGTCACCAGCGTTGAAACTCACTACACATCGCCTCTGTTAACAAATGATGATCAACAATGTAGAGGCCTCCATTTGTCATGTACAACACCTATGCTAAAGAACAACAATCAACGGAGGAGATTCCTTCAATGGTCATCTAACACATTTGAACGACTCTCAATGCTCTAACCATCACATCAGGACATATTCTTCACATAAGTAAAATGCCTTACAATGTAATTAATTGATAAAATCTTCAGAAAAAATTCAATTAAAAAAGTTTTTAAGAAATCATTCTCTTAAATATAATAAATCTCTACTTAATACAACCCATTTGATGATGACTTACTTTACATGAGGGGAAACCTCTTTGAAATCTTATTCCAAATACCTAAAGATGATATTCTTACTTTTCCCCTTCGTCACTAGCATAACCATATTTTCATGTAAAGAATACAATGTTAGGACCCCTCCCTCATTTACCAGGTAGATATGGGAGGCCTTTGAAACTGAGGACATCTTAAATCTGAATATGGACCATACAAGAGGCAAAATTTAATTCTTTATGCATATACACAGGGTGCCTTGGGGTGGGTGCTTCAGCTACAAGCTTAAACCACTAGGACATAGTACCAAGATAAAATAATAAAGACATGAGAACAAACAAGAACAATGAAGGTGGATATAGGGTGATCTTCATATCTTTGTTTTCTTCATCTCACACCAATCCTATAATAATTTCTCAACACTACTATAAATGTAAAATAAAGGTTATTTTTTTTGTTTCTTTACATCGCCCCTTGGACCTCTCTCCTCTGCAGTTCTTTGCACCAATAATATGTGTGCTAGCTGATTCATTCAAACCCTTATTTAAGACAATGAATGTTGGAGAAGAAATAAATCGATGCATATTCTAAGGGTTTCGAACACACAATCTCTGAATTCAAAGTGTGTGTATGATCCCACTATTTATTCAATCACAAGGAAGTGAGCAGGAAAACCCCAAATGACCAAGTATGTTGCCACCTCATCCACATCACCACTAGTGTGCATGAAAATGTCCATTTGCTCGAAAACATCAGGCTACACCTTATGAAAGGAAAAGTGATACACATGACAAACTAGACGAAATGAAATTCTTCGTCTACATACTCTAGTTGAATCCAAGAATTAAATAATATTCAAAAGAAATGATGTTATATATGGTAAAGGAAACAAAGCATAAGTCTCATAAGATAGTCCATCTTAAAAAGAAAAGATGGCACCCAAAAGGTATAATCATTTAGCATGTACAAACAAATTTGCAACATTTAAATAAAACAAAATAGACAAAATTGCAAGAAAATATACATATAAAATGAAATTAAGTAGATAAGTATTCATAATGCCAAGTTAAATTATTATACATGCAATGAAAGAAAAAAGAGACAATAAATTAAAAAAAATTCCACGATGATTTTTCATGAAGATAAATGATGCTCTAAGACACGAAATTAACTTTGTATAGTATAAAGAACTACCAAAAATGATCTGAAATAAATATGGACCGAAGAATGGATAAGACTCAATATCTGCAAAAAAAATTGACAATTAATTAACATTATGAAACCCACATAAAACAATGCAAGTTAACGTGGAATAAACCAAATAAGCATGTAACTGAAAAGTTGAAGAAAATAATTAAAATGACAAGGAGAGAAGCCTAAGGAATGGGAAGTGAAGAGCCATAGTTGGTGGCCTTCCCTTACCCCCTATCTCTCCCTATTTCTTCACTCTCGCTCATACTCAAAGGGATTTTGGCCAAGGAGGAAGAGAGCATTGTAAAAACTGATAGACTTGCAAAATAAGAATATACTGAGCACCATTCGACTAGTTTTCCCAATTGGGTTCTAGGGTAAAACAAAATCTTGTCTCAATGAGTTAGTGTATTACTATGCGCTATGGTTAAATTCGCCATTGTGTTGTATGGTATCTTACTGGTTATTTTTAATGGATACTCTATATCTTGTTTGAATGTATGTGGAGTAAATCACTGGATCTCTTTTTATTATTGTATGCAAGTTATTTTGAAAAAGGATATTGGTTTAATGGATTACCCATCCCAACAGTGAGTTGATATCCACCGTTGAGTGAGTTGAGCAACAAGAAATCCATGGCCATCCTTCTGGATCTGTTAGAAAACTTTTCAAACCTAATTTTCTCTCTCTTGGGAGTCCCCCTCTCTCTTTGGGGAAAAATTGCATTGTCTAGGAATTTCTGAAAGTGTCTGGGAGTTTTGTAGACAAGTTGGAATTTTTTTATATTGTATGGGTCGGTCCTCCATTGTCTTGGGCATCCAATTGTTTGGTGGACAAATTTCTCCCTTCTCTAGGTCAATCCCTCACCACTTGGGTGCTTGATTTTCCCCACAATTGTATGCATTTGTTTTGGGTGTTCTATACGGTCTATGATCTCACTAAAGCAACTCCACATTGCCACAAACTCTTTTCATTGTCTAATCGATGCTCACAACCTTATCCTAGCTAATGGGTGTACACTGTTTCCTTGTTGTCTAACTTATCATGGACTGAATCTCTCCTCTGGGTGTACATGAAACTGTTGGGAGCATTCTCTTGCTGCGCAACATGAACACAACTTGGTGTAGTTATCTATCCATGCCCTCAAATTCATATCGTTGTCTTCTAATGCCCGCAACCAAAACTTAGTGGTTGGATAGAACCCATGCTTATATTATTTGTTGGTTGCAACACAAACGTTGTAACCCTACACCTTGAGCACACGTAGATTTTTGTTGAAACACACCTTTTCCCTAAACCTAATTCCAAGGAGAGCTGTGGAATCGTTTCATGTTGTTGAGACATTCCACTATCTTGCAGTCTAAAATCATGGTGAAAACCTAACCCTAATTTTCACATTGGTGTAGTGTAACACCTTCATATTCCATGCCTTTGACCTACCTCTAAGTCTCTCCAAAGAATATACCTTGGGTTAGTTATACCATGTGCTCATTTTTACTCATTGGCTCATGGTTCAGGCATGTCCATTTGAATAACTATTATGAGACAAATGCTAAGTATATTAAGTGGGATATGAATGGTTGGTACATTAACTAAAGGGATGATTGAGTTAATAATGTATAACTTTACCACCTCTATCCATTAAATAATAATTGATTATGAGTTAATGGTCTGCCAACTCATGTGTTGAGAAAGAATCCATCCAAAGGGATTATGGAATGTCACAAGAATAAAAAAGAAGAGACAATTAAACCCTAGAATATTTTGTCTCAAGAAAAGAAAACATATGATCCTTTGTCATGTGTGATAAGCTAAAGAAAATATATTATTTTAAACTTTGTGCCAAGATTTTGTTCTAAAGTTTTATTCTTAGTTCTATGCCCTAAATGAGGTATTTTTTTTGAAGCATCTATTGGTTTCTTGAGAGGATTATCCAAGCACAAACCAAGGTCCCCCTCTACCATTCATTGTCACCTACTTATAAAATGGTTGTAATGATGGTCTAGGAAGATCCAAGAAGAAAGGTCATTGTATAAGAAATTGGACAGAGGCTTGCTGACCTCTAGAAGAAAAAGAAACCTATGCAAATACTCAGAGACAAAAACAAGGTAGAGAAAAAGAAATAATTTTGCACAAGTATCCATGTTGGTGAAGTGAGTGGACTATGAGCCCCTTGATTACATATCAAATGGTATCAGAGCAGTTACATCCTTGACCGAGACATTACTTCCAAGACTGTGAAAAAAACATTGCAGACCACAACATGGGAAAAATAAGTAGATATAATTTATAGGACTTAATGGCCAACAATGTCGAGCTTCTAGAAGAAAACAAGAGCTTGAAAGCTATGGTTAAGATATTTAACTATAGTATGGAAGATATGGAGAAGCACATGGATACCTCTTCCCAATTTCTTCTATTAGTCAAGAATAAATTTAAAGAAGGCCAAGTGTCACTGATAAAAGTTATAATATATTGGGACAAGCATAGATCGCAACTTGTGTACCTTGGTGAGAAGGTCATACATATGGACAATTGGTAGGAGGATAGGCAGTTGAAAAAATATTTGGTAGAGAATGAGAAGGCCTTGACAAGGATTCAAGAAGTTTTCCAAGAGCACAGAGGAGTAAGACAACCTTCCATTGTCACCGTATATGCTAGCACCATGACTGAGACCACCTTGGTAATCTCACCTTTCGTAGATGTCTCTCAAGACCAGCTTGGAAAATTTGAGAATCATACTAGGGGAATTTGGCTCTAAACTTCTAAGGAAAATGGGCTATGATGGACAAGGGATATAAAGGGAAGAAAAGGTAACTTGAGCCCCATTGTAGTCACCCCCTGGGTCAAGCATGAAGGCCTAGGATTTGATGGTAGAAGTAAAAATTCCATTGTTGTAAAGAAGAATATTTTTGTGAAGGAAACAAACACGCCAGAGTTGGATTGAACATCAGGAGGAGGATCAATAGTAGTAAGTGAAGGTTCCATCCCGCTACACCTCAGCCTTGTGGTAGATTGAAGGAGATAAACAATGAGGAGAGTTCCTAGACTCAACCCACACCTGCACTTAGAGACAACAAAAAGACAAACAACCAAAGCAAGAAGTAGAACAAGACCAAGAGGTCTACGTCAAACATGAAATTTGTTTTTTGTCATTGCTAGAAGAAGAGAGGACATACCATATAATTTTTTTTGTACGTATATACATGCTCAAATTATGGAAAGAAAATTCATTGTGAGGCAACTTGCTCGCACAAGTAATTCATGTTTCGTAGGAATTATGGTTTCCATAAGTTGAATATAAAGGAGGACTCTCCAATACAAAAAAATACACAGAGGCATGTGGAGAGGAGGAGTATGACATGCAATCCTTGTAGAAACCACGTGAATTTTTTCCACCACTACAAGTTGAGTGGACATTGGGAAGCGAAGTGTTGGAGACTTCACCCAGAGCTTCACCCTAGAATCCACACTGTAAGGAAAAGAGTGTGGAAAGCAAAGAGTACATGAGGTGAAGATATGTCTACATCTCCAATTCAAGGATAATATGTGGTCCAAGGGTAGATAGAAGCACCAAAGGTTTGCATCACTATTGAAAAGGACAACGAGTGGGGGCCAACCATTAGAGCAACACCATTCCAATTTCTACCTATAATTTTCCAACATAAGTTTTCCTTTCTAAAGATGTGCCAAAGATTGATGCACGAGGTCAATGACCTTAGAGGGATGAGTTCTTGAGAAATCCATGATGTGTCTTTCAAGCATGTGTGTGCACCAAATATTTTTTTCCATGTCACGAAGCAATTGATCCTAGTAGAGGAATGTAACCACACTTGAGGATTTTTTGTGTGATGGTAGCATGTTGGGGTCACACTAAACATACTAGCATTTGACTTGAATTCATTGGTAGCTGATATGGACTGTCTCCAAGTCAGAGAGGTATATGTGAATGAGTGTTGACCCTAGAGTCCATATTATGAGATTTCTCAAAGATAAGAGTCATTCAAAATATCGATGCACTGTAGGAATAAGCGATCTAGAACCAGTGCTACAGCCACAACTGAGGAACAAATCCAGTAGCCAAAGCCACGAGCCAGAGCTAGATCTAGCATTAGAGTTGTATCTAGGAGCTAGTGTCAGAGCCACATTCTAGAGAAGCAAACAACATTGATCCAAATTACTTTCCTAGATTTTTTTTCAAACCGAAAATACTTTCAATGGGGAGGTTTAATACGAAATAAATCCATACTAAAGAATGGATAAGACTCAATACCTTCAAAAACAATTGACAATTAATCAACATTATGAAAGCCACGTAAAAAAAATAAAGTTAACATGGAATAAGCCAAATAAGCATGTAACTGAAAGTTGAAGAAAATAATTGAAATGACAAGGAGAGAAGCCTAAGGAACAAGAAGTTAAGATCCATGGTTGTTGGCCTTCCCTTATCCCATAGCTCTCCCTATTTATTCACTCTCACCTCATACTCAAAGGGATTTTGGCCAAGGAGGAGGAGATCATTGTAAAAAATGATAGACTTGCAGAAGAAGAAGATATTGAGCACCATTCGACTCGTTTTACCAATTGGGTTCCAGGGTTAAAAAAAAATATTTTCTCAGTGAGTTAGTTTATTATTATGCATTGTGGTTAAATTCTCGTTTTTTTTGTATGGTATCTTATTGGTTATTTTTAATGGATACTCTGAATCTTATTTGAATGTATGTGGAGTTAATCACTGCATCTCTTTTTATTATTGTATGAGATTTATTTTGACAAAGTATATTGGTTTAATGGATCACCCATCTCAATAGCAAGTTGATCTCCTCCATTAAGTGAGGTTGGTGAAGAGAAATCCATGGCCATCCTTCTGGAGCTATTAGAAAACTTTCCAAAACTAATTTTCTCTCTCCTGGGAGTTCCCCTCTCTTTTTGGGGAAAATTTACATAGTCTAGGCATTTATAAACGTGTTTGGGCATTTTTTAGATGTGCTAGACAAATTTTATATTGTATGGGTCGATCCCCCATTGTCTTGGGCATCCAATTGTTTGACAGACGAATTTCTCTCTTCTATGGGTCGATCCCTCACCACTTGGGTGCTTGAGTTTCCTCACAACCATACCCATCCATTTTGGGCGTTTTGTACGGGCTATGATATTACTCAAGAAACTATACACTTCCACAAACTATTTTCATTGTCTAATTGATGCTCACGACCTTATCCTAGCTATTGGGCATACCACTCATTGTTTTCTTGTTCTCTAACATGTCATGTCATGAATATCTCCTCTAGGCATACATGAAACTATTGGGAGCATTCTCTTGCTTCCCAACATGACCACAACTTGGTGTAGCTATCTATCCATACCCTCAACTTCGTATTGTTGTCTTCTAATGCCCATAGCCAAAACCTAGTGGTTGGAACCCACACTTATATTTTTTGTTGGTTGCAACAAAATTATTGTAACCCTATTGCCTTGATCACATGTGGCTTGTTGTTGAAACACACCTTTTCCCTAAACCTAATTCCAAGGTGATCCGTGGAATCTTTTCTTGTTGTTGAGATGTTCCACTATCTTTCACTCCAAACTCATGGTGAAAACATAACCCTAATGCTCTCACTGGTGTAGTGTAACACCTCCATCTTCCATGCCTTCGACTTGCCTCGAAGGCGCTCTAGAGAATCTACCTTGGGTCATTTATAACCTATGCTTATTTTTACTCATTGGCTCATGGTTCAGGTGTGTCCATTTGGATAACTATTACGAGACAAATGTTGAGTATATTGAGTGGGAGATGAATGGTTAGTGCATTAAATAAGGGAATGACAAAGTTAATAATGGATATCTTTTCCACCTCTGTCCATTAAATAATAATTGATTATTGCATGAGTTAATGGGATTCCAAC
>SNQJ01S0019817.1:4464-15098 GCA_010110895.2 Picea sitchensis
CATGAATAGGAATTCATGAAAATTTTCAAGCGAGGGAGTATGATGCAAGAGCATCGTACAAAGCCAAAGCCGAAGCACGCGCCTAGCCAAAGGAACAGCTGGATGCACAGATGGGAAAAAGGAGCACGTTTTTATGAAAACGTTTTAAATTATGAAATTCGAAGCATTAATGTAATAGCTAGGAAAGGGCGTACTTACATTTATGTCTTGGAGATATGAACAGATCTGGAGAGATTACTCTCATCTGCTGGATGTATTAGGCATTTAAGTCTGTTAATGTAAAGTAGGTAGATATGAATGTTAGATTAGACAGTTTTAGAAGCATAGGAGGGAAAACGAATATAGACACCCTCACCCTTGTATCATTGTAACTTTTGAAAATCATTCAGAATTCATAAGCTATAGAGATGAAGCAGAGAGTTGTAGAGAAGAACCCATGTACAAGAGCACTTGAGTTAATATATGAAGCTTTGACTCAATTTTCATGGTGTTGTGATGCTTACTGTTTACATTTGTTGAATGGTATGTTTATAGCTGCTTTGTTTCTCTGTTATGCATATGTATCAATGTTGTGTTATGTGTATGATTTCATGTTGAATGTATGAAATATGAAAGAGGAGAAGAATGAGTTTCAATTGTTTCTCTTCTTGAGAATTCCTACAAGGAGTGTAGGGAATGTCCGCAAGGTGTGCGTGGACGAGGGTTTGAGTTTTATCTCATAAAGCTTAGGGGAGATACCGTTGTTCTCATACCAGATAAAGTGCAGGTGAAGCAAAGAGTCGTGCAAGGTGTGTGCAGGCCAATCGAAGCCTTGGATTCTATAAATACAGAAGGAAGGTTGAAGGACCACTATTGCAAAGAGTGCACAGGGTAGAAGACTCGAATAACCAGGGGTTATTTGAAGATTTACCACAAGGAGTGCGATCAAGGATCCTTTTGGAAGCTTGAGTTTATAAGAGAAAGCTCAAGATGGATTTAACCTTTGAAGTGTTCAAAGGGAGACAGAGGCCGAAATTGTCTCATAGAAGTTAAGTTCAGGAGGGAGAATGCTGATTTGTTTGGACAAGAGTCATTGAGGAGTGCATCTGGTGGTCAGAATTCTCTGTGGAGAACTCGGGAAGTCGCAAGGATTGTAGTATCCATAGGAGCTGCAAGGTGGTTAGGAGTTGGACGAATCTGCCACCCTGACATCAAGAATCAATGTGAATCGTTGATCGTGATCAGTTTGAGCTGTCAGGTCATTTCGAAAATTTAGGATACGTAAGTTCGAAGTGCAGACAAAAATCCTTGGTCACTCTAAAACCCGAATTGTGAAAGGGATAATCAAGTGTGAAATTTCGGTATTTTGGTATTTCGGGGTTCGACATACCAGAAATCTTGATGACAAGGAACCAGGACCTTAGCATTGAAAATCCCAAAGTCGCGAAATGCAACGTGCCTTTGGTGTGAAACATTGACATTTCGCCATATCGGGGTTCGACATTTTAGAAATCCTGATGACACGGAGCCGGGGCGCTTTGCATTGAAAACCTCGAAGTCGCGAAACACAAAGTGTCCTCGGAGTGGAATTTCGACATTTCGGCTTTCCGGAGTTTGGGAAGTAGAGGGGACAAGTGATTTTTGGAACCGAGAGTTTCAAACTCCTAGCATGCGAAATCCCGAAAAAGGGTCACTATTTTGGAATTCGGGAATAGGTGCGGCAAGTGAGTCAGGATCGAGAATCGCGAACTCCTGATACACATAGTCTCGAAAGGCCATCGATCACGCATTTCATGGGATGTTTAACCCATTTCAACATTCGGGCATTTTGGAATTCAAGGAATCATAAGGCATGAGGAACGATGGTTGAGTCATTCGCTCAAGTACTGAAAATCCGAATTTAGTGAAAATAGGTGGTGTGCGTTGGAGCGGACAACCCTCATTGACAATTCAAATTTCGGCAATTGTCAAGAGCTGTGGGGATATATCAGGTCTCTCCAACTCCCAAAAACCGAATTCATTTGTGACTGAAACAAAGGGTTTGATTAACCCTTGGCATGGTTTTAGTGAATATCCTATGCAGATCTCGGCCCGAGGGCAGGGGGTCTGCGGCAATGTTGCTTCTAAAATGGATAAATTCTCATTGGATTGTCTAATTCATACTTTTCACTTTGCTATCAAAATCAATATTGAGTTTATCCCTCTTGAGTTATCATTAATTATTAAATTCCATCGTGATATTATAAGACACCGGAGACATAACCATCAACACTATTTGAGTTTTCTTTCTTTCATAGATTAGAAGATAGTTTCCTTGCTTTTTTAGATTAGAGAATAGTCTTCTAGCTTTGGTAGATTAAAGAATAGTTTTATTTTCATAGATTAAAGAGTAGTTTTTGATTACTTTTATTGTCATGATGATTTTAATTCCATAGATTAATATTTCCTTTCGTAAATTAGAAGTAGTTATGAAGTTTAATTTAAGAATAGAGTTCACTTTCTTATTAGTTTGATTAGCTTCTTATTGAGTAATCTTGATTAGTTTACTTCTTGTAGAATTTATCATAGGTTAGTTAGTAGTTGATTGGTTATTTACTTGCTTTGATAGGGTAGTTTCTTGTCTATTTATTTGCTTTAATAGGATAGTTTCTCATTGAATTTGAGTAGGTTAATTAAAGTAGTCTGTTGTTGTTATTTCTTATTAGGTAGATATTTTGTTTTTCTTATTGTCATGATTAAGTTAGTTTGCTTTAAGTAGGGTTCTCATTTTCTTTCTTAAGACTATCCATCGATCCCTAGTTCAAAAGTTACTTAGGGTAAATAGTTTAATTTTTTAGTAGGGTTTGATCATTAATAATCTTTGCTTGAATAGATTAGTTCTCAGATAGCCCATTTCCTTAGTTGGACTATACTACCTCTAGCCTTTCTGCCTTGGCACATATAGTGCTACAACTGTAAGTTTACTTACCTTGGGTTGACAATTTAATTAAGGGTTTTTAAGGTTTTTTTAGTGCATATAGAACACCCATTATTTTTGGCGTCGTTGCCAAGGAGTTGTCTCAAGGTAGGAATTAGATCATTTCTAGACCTTAGCAATAGTTTGGTGGTGGGGGAACTTTAAGACGAGAGGTAAGAACATGCGCACCTGCTATAGAAGTTTCCCCCAAACCCAATGGTAGTTTTTGTTGGATTTCATAAACAGACCTAAGACCCAAAAGGTAGATACATTAAATCTAAATCAGATCCTTCAAACAAGGTTCCTTCCAACCTTTTTGGGGGAAGCAACGTTCCACTCATAAATTCCGCAGACCGATATCAAAAAATAGAAGCTAGATCAACCCAAAGAGATAAAGTAGTCTTTGAAGAGACTAACACAGAGAGCATTATCGAATAAAAAATTGAAGCATTAGTAATATTTGGACAGGAGGCAAGACCACTCGAGCCTTCCGTAGAACCAAACAATGCAACCTTTGTTTTCTTACCACCATCAGGAGATCCTAACTTTGAACATATCATAGACCTTGAATAGGTGAATACCTTGTTTGGTAGTTCAACCAACATAATTGTCTCTCAAATTGACACAAAAAATTTGGCACCAATAACCTCAACCAGCTCGAGTAGAGTCCCAAACACCCAAACAGTAGGAATACCTTCCCATCATATGGATACCTTGTTCTCTTCAAGAATAAAACCACCTAGGTACTCTTTTTTTGGAAATCAAAATAGTATGGATGATCAGGAGGATCACAACAATGCAAGACATGGGGAAGAAGAAGAAGCTGGAAACCAAACCGAAACTACCTTTGGGTTTCCAATTTTGGACACCACCCCAAATGTCAATATGAAAAATATTCCCCTCTCAGCATTGCCCACCTTTCACGGTAAAAGAAGTGAAGATCCAGATACCTTCCTATTTGAATTTGACATCTTGTGTAGAAGCTACAACTACTTACAAGATGCCCAAAAACTAAAACTCTTTCCTACCACCCTCAAGAACTCTTCACTAAGATGGTTCATGGGGTTGGGAGAATCCAGTATTAGGTCTTGGGAAGTCATGACAAATATATTTCTTAAACATTACCAAGACTACTACAAAAACAAATAATCTCATAACGATATTTTCAAAATCAAACAGTTAGAAGACGAGACTCTCGAGGATTATATGGAACAGTTTGGTTATATCTCCCAGAAATCAAAATATCATGACCTTCAATATGATGCAGTTAGGGCTCTTTTCCTTAAGGGAATTTCAAAGGAATACCTAGAGATACTTAGCCTGATGACATCAGGTGACATCTCCCATAAACCATTTGCCAAAATCTCTGAAATGTGTAATAATTACTCGAGGAGTAGAGCTAAAACAAGAAAGAATGTTCGGGACCCTTATAATAGAAACTTAAAACCAGTTAGTTCAGGTGGTATCACAAGAGCGGAGATAGGGAACCTTTTAGAAAACTTCAAGACAAATATCTTCAACACAATAGGTTCCCAGTTGGACACCATAAAAATTAAAAAGAATCAGGAGGACGAAAATGCAGCAATGAGCATATATTTCCCAAGATGCAGGAGGAAGCATTCCTCAAGGGAATGACCATTAGATAACATTTCAGTTTGTGGCTTTTGCATGGAGGACCACTTTGCTGAAAAATGTCCACCATTTCCCGGTTTGTTAGCCATCTATAGGGGTGGGGATCCTGGGGAATCCTATTATACACCTAAGAGGCCATGGCAGCCTAGGAACTAACCCACATACCCAGATCCACAATATCAAGTTCCACCCTATTATCAACAACAACAATAGTGGAACTCACCAAGTTGGAAAAAACAGTCTGCATAGTACCAATATCCTTGGCTTCAAGGATGGAGAGGAGGGAATAACCAAGGGAACCCTCAAACTCCACTTGTCCCTCTGTCCAACCATCCTTATCCTCAGTTTCCACCGAACACTCTGTAGCTTCTGCCAAGTTTTGTTCCACCACCTTTACCTCCTATTCCAGAACAACAACCGCTACAATATCAAAATGAAAGCTCCCCAAGACCAACATTATTACTGGCACAACCAGTGCCCAATCCCAATAATAGGTCCACTCAACCCATTCACAATGTTGATATGCAGTCCTTCCTGACATATATTATTACTCATATTCCACTACATGAGATTCAACTGACCTTCAATAGTCATCTAGGAATAAGAACAAGAGGAAACCCCCAAACAACCCACAGATGACACTAGGTGGGAATATGTTATTATTCCTAAGGACCAAGAACCCAATCTTCCCCAAAATTAACATTCACAAATTATGAAGGCCCCTACTTATCTAGAAATATTAGTAATCGAGAAACCTACCACCCAACTAGAATTTGACATCTTGAATGAATTGAAGAATATTTGTGTCAAGATTCCCTTACTTAAAGCTATTAAGGACATTCCAATCTACAATAAGGTAGTCAAATAATTGTGTATTAAGAAGCTAGGTAGGAAGCAGAAGAATCCTCCTACAATACATTTGCTATGAGAAATTTCTGAATACATATCAGAGCAGTCAAAGCTAGCAAAATATGGGAACCCAAGAAACCTCGTAGTGACCATAACCATTAATGTGATCTCCATTGGAAACAATATCATAGACCTAGGGGAAGCCATCAATGTTATTACCGCTACTACCTTGGAGGAACTATAGTTAAAACCTCTTCTTAGACCTACCCCAACCATTTTGTAATTAACAGATAAAACTAGGCTTATACCTGAAGGAATTTTGGATGATATCATAGTTACTTTAGCTTCATGGGAGTACCCAGTAGAATTTCTGGTCATCCACTTAAAGGATTCTACCAAAGGCCATCCCGTTATTTTGGGAAGACCTTGGTTAGCCACAGCCAATGCATTTATTGGTTGTAGAGAGGGAGAAATGACCATCTCAAATCGACTCTCTATCCAGAATCTCACCATATACCCTCTAGCCCAACCTATCATGGAGAATATATGGTGGCTTGAATTTCCATATGAGAATGAGGACTAGGAAGAACCCATGTTACCAAGTGACCATGCATAGGCACTTCAGGAGCACACAACAGAAAATGTGCTAAGTCATTTCATTTCTGCTATCACATGTGTTGATTTTCCACAAACGTTTCCCCAATTTGAGTACATGTCTAGGGAAGAATTTTAGGAACAATTAGACCCATCCATTTTGTCTTTGACATATTTTATCTTCGATATAGATGAGTCTTCCACATCTTATACTATTTTGTATGAGATTAGTCCATGGAAATTTTTACATATAAACTTTGGGCTAGATGCAGACGAACAAAAACAATTAGTAAGTATCCTTAAAGAAAAATCAGGAGCATTCGCATGGGAATACAATTGCATGAAGGGTATACACCCTGACACATGCATCCATCACATATAAACCCAGAGGGAAATAACACCTATTAGGAAACCCCAGAGAAGGATGAAACCAGCACTCAAAGATATAGTAAAAAAGGAGATCCAAAAGTTATTAAATGTCGGATTTATTTATCCCATATCCTAAATTTAGTGGGTATCCCCACTTTTAGTGGTTCCAAAGGAGGTGACCGGAAAATGGAGAATCTGTGTTGATTTCCGGGAGATTAACAAGGCCACTCTGAAGGATTATTTTCCTCTTCCTTTCATCGACCAATTTTTGGATACCTTGTCTGGAAATAAGTATTTACCCTTTTTAGATGGGTACAATGGTTACAATCAAATTCTTATAGCACCCGAGGACCAGGAAAATATGACCTTTACCTGTCCTTGGGGAACCTATGCATATAGGGTCTTACCATTTGGATTGTGTAATGCTCCTGCCACATTTCAACGAGAAGTACTAGGTATATTTGTTGATATTATTCATGATTGTGTGGAGGTCTACATGGATGAATTCAGAGTTTATGGCAACACTTACCAGGAAGCCTTAAATATATTATAAAAAGTCCTTATCATATGCCAAGAAATGAACTTGTCTCTAAGTCATGAAAAATGTAAAATGTTGTTAATTGGAGTAGTTATAGGACATCATGTTTCATCTGAAGGGATAAAATTTGATCCTGCAAATATTGAGGTCATTGTCAGACTTCCACCCCCTAAAACTTAGAAAGAGGTGAGAATATTTCTCATACATGTCAGATACTACTGAAGGTTTATTGAAAATTTTACAAAGATTGTTGCACCTATGTTTGGATTGTTAAGAAAAGATGTGATTTTGCTTGGACTGAGCATTGTCAAATTGCCTTTGAAACCGTGAAAGCTAAGTTGTCAGTGGCACCAGTTCTTAGAGGGCCCACTTGGAATCTCCCATTTCACATATCTACTTATGCCTCCAACACTGCAAAAGGAGGGGTACTAGGGTAGAAAGAGGACCAACATTCCTATGCCATTTATTTTGTGAGAAAGAACTTGTCCTTTGCCGAGCTAAACTACATAGTTACCGAGAAGGAATTCTTGGCAGTAGTTCATGCTATCAATAAGTTTCATCATTACATTACAGGTTACGAATTATTTGTACATACATATCATTCTGCCATTAGATTTCTCATGAATAAACCCATAACTAATGGTTGAGTGACTAGGTGGCTCCTACTATTGCAAGAGTTTAATATCAACATTCTTGACCGACCTGGAAAGGGGAATTTGGTAGCTGATTTTATTTCATGAATAAAAAATGAGGATGATGATATTCCTGTAGATGATAGTTTCCTAGATGAGCACCTTTTATCCTTCTTTGTAAATACCCCATGGTTTGCAGATACAGAAAACTACCTGGCTACTAGGAAGTTATTGTCTCATTTGTCACCTCATCAAAAGTGTAAAATTATTACGCAAAGTGTTAATTACTCTTGGGTTGGTCATGAAATTTTTCGTACAGGTCCTAATTGGATTATTCATAGATGTGTTTGAGAGGATGAGGTACCAGAAATACTACAAAGTTGTCATGATGGACCATGTGGTGTCCAATTTTCTGACAAATGTACAACATATAAGTGTTGGACAACTGAGAGGGGGGGTGAATCAGTTGTTACCATGCTTTAACAATTATGCTTCCTTATAAAATCCTTACAAGGAACTCAATGATGATCACAATAATGCAGGGAAATAAACAAATGGAACATTCAACATCAGTCACATATATGAGAAACACAGAGACAGATATTTCCCGAGGAAACCCATATAGGGTAAAAACCTCTTCTTCTTTATATGATAATTATTATTTATATTCTTTACATTATCATACATATGAGCACCAACTCATTGTGAGGCTACAACCTCTGTTTTTGCAAGCTGCAACTTGCTAAGAGCACCAACTCTTTGTTTTCTCTATCACCTACCAGAAGGAAGCACCAACTCCCTGGTTTCTCTAGCACCAAATAGAAGGAAGCACCTACTCCCTGGTTTCTCTAGCACCAACTAGAAAGAAGCTACTACTCCCTGTGTTCAAGCACCCACTTGAACCTCTGAGGACACCAGTCCTCCCTAGAACCTCCCTACCACCCTGGATTATCAATATGTGTTATTGAAACTTATTACAGTGATATAATGTTTAACAACAGCTTACCGGAATCATCATTGTTCTATTGCATTTCGTTGCTTTGTCTGCCTCACTGCCTTCCTGCACACATGACTTGCGATCGTTGTTCTTCTACTTTTTATGCTCTGTGTGCCATGTCCATTCATTGCACAGTTCCTCTTCTATTTAATTCAGCTGCTGCACTCTCCTCCTTCACACATGAATCACCTTCAACAACAATAACCACAACAAATCCAACAACAACAAAAACCGTGTCTCTTCTCTGTACTATGTACTTATAGCTTCTATGCACCTTATGCATGAAATGCATGCAATGCCTCTACATACTCACACCGCACCGATATCCTCCACCTCTCGAGTGCTCTGCCTGATCATCACAACTCTTCAGCTTCTCTGGTGGTTCCCACCATGCATCCAGCATCATTGGATGTCATGCTGAGATTCCTCAGCCTCTCTAGCAGTCGAGACAATTCATCTTCTCTGGCATAGGCGAGTTTATACTTTCTGCTTCAGTTACAAACTTCAACGCTCATACACTTGTCAGTCCCTCTAAGACACAAAAGTCTCTTCAAATCTTCTGGGAGAAACCATCAATGGTTTCTAGCAGTTACACTGTGAAGAGAAACATTAGCCCTCCGATCATACTCAAATTCACCTGCACCGTTGGATTGGCTCCATGGGATCTTGCATTCATTTCGGCATTTCGGCATTTGGCAATTCGACATTCGTGTGACCAAGTGTCTCGACACTCCCAGTCACGATCCCCAAAACTCTGAAAAGGAGCTTGTCTGCACTAGCTCCTTCCCCCATCTTCCACCGATGTGACCACAGGCTACATCCATTTCACCTTTTCGGTATTTTCGTGAACTTATTACCTTCATCGACCCTAATTGATGGTCCACGATCTCGATGAATTGACAGTCTAGATCTCATCGTGAATTTGCATCTCGTTGTTCTCGTCACTCCAAGTCACGATAGGTGAGACTCTGAGATGGAGCTTAGATCAATGGTCCAGAATCTTGGTGTATTGACGGTGCAGATCTCATCGTGAATTCGCATCTTGCAATTCCTTAGATGGAGGTTCTCATCACTCCAAGTCGCGATAGGCAAAGCTCTGAGATGGAACTCAGATCGAAGATCCACGTTCTTGGTGAATTGACAGTCCAGATCTTATCGTGAGTTCGCATCTCGCGATTCCTGTGATGGAGGTTCTCATCACTCCAAGTAGCAATGGGCGAGGCTACGAGATGGAGTCTTTGTGGTGCTCTGATTTTTTCCCACGCTTCCTCTTAATCCAATGGTCCACGACTATCCTTTATGACATGGTTTGCCATATTCACCTCCTGGATCTAACGACCTAGATTACACCTTGATCCAATGGCTAGGATCATTTTTCCATTTTGTATTTCGCGATTATGACACTTCGCGATTTCACCACTTCACGATTTCACCTTCTTATGATGAAGGGTCTCAATCCTTCAATTCCCGATCTACAAAACTCCAAAATGGAGTCAGACCAACATATTTCGGCATTTTTCATTTCACCTCTTCTTGCTCTTTAATGAACGTGCAGGTTCTCCCTGATCCAACGATGGTTGGATCTTACGCTCAGATCTGACGCCTAAGATTTGTCCTCCTCTTCTGTGTGTTCTTCTTCTCTGAATTCATATCTGACGGTCATTGGGGATTTCGGATGGGGTCCAACGATCACTGATGCTCCTCCTCTTCCATTATCACTGTGCTGCTGATCATGATGATCTTTGCCATCGTTGTTCTTTCCATCAATGCACACTTTAATCCTACCATCAATGACAAGCTCACTCTTCCTATTAAACCTGCCAACAATCCTCTACACTATCTCTTCTGAACTTATCGTGCCTTCTCTGTAGTGTCTTCCTAAAATAATTTTGATACTTCTTCTTGTAGTCATGCCATCTTCATTGCTGTACTTTCCATCAATGACAAGCATACACTGCCTATAAAACATGCCAACAATATCCCCCTTTGGCATTGATGGCAACAAAGAAACCCAAATTCTTTTCTCCCCCTTTGACATCAATGCCAAAGAGAATATGCTCCCCCTGAGTTGTTACATTAATTTTAGGA
>SNQJ01S0019817.1:42492-60467 GCA_010110895.2 Picea sitchensis
AGGGATTCAGGAGCAACGCTCCCAAAGTGAAATATTGGGAAAATCGCCTTGTAAAATATTGTAATTTTGTAGTCAAACTGGACTGTTCATTATAAGGTCACAAATATAACGATAGAAGTTATTTTAGGGTTTTTTTTCCCTAGAAGGAAACCCTCTTTTATGCAGGAATTGTATTGCGGCTGTGTATATGTGCGAATATTGTATTATGAGAGAGGAGACTGGAAGAGGAAGAAGAGGAATTTACAACGATTGAGCTGTAGATTGTATCCCTTTATTTTCCTAGATAATAAAAAAGAAGGACCTGGCAATTTTTCTAGTGGATGTAGCCCACATTGGGTGAACCACGTTTATTTGTGTCTCTATTGTATTGTGTATATTTTGTGTTTTATTTCCACATTTGTTTTATTTTATTGCTCTGTGATCCTGTTTTTCTAACAATGATTTGACCGGAGGAGACATGGATTGACCCTAACACATGAGGAGGAGGCCCTAGGGGCCCGAACGACCTCCATTTTCTTCTCCAACGACTTGTTCAAAGTGTCAAAACGTCCCCTAAAGGGCCGACACCATCTTGTTTTAGGGTTTCTGATGTGTAAACGTGAAAATTAAATATTATATTTTGGTTTAAGGGGTAATATAAGGGTTGTTGACCCCTTACCTTATGTTTTACCCTTTGAATGTGGAAAAATTATGTTTTAAAGTTTTAGTACAAATAGAGATCATGTGAATCTCATTTGATAACATAACTCTCCCATTGTGAGAAGTACTTGGCTGAAATTTCTGCTAGCTTTGAGCATTATGGTGTTTCTCTCTTGAACAAATATTTTATGGTGCTATCTTTTGGTGAATGGATGAGGAGTGATGTGCACCTCTTGGATGCTTGTTCTCTTGACCTTGAATGGTGAATTTGTTTGGTGAAACTAGGGTTTGATCTCTCTCTCTTGGAATTGGTAAGGAAAAATTGGCATTGTTATTTATTTCTTGCTATTTCTTGGTTATGGTTGTTTGAAACCCTAGGAGGAGTACGTTGGATACACCCTCCATTAAGCTTCATCTAATTTGCTAAAGTTTACGTGTTATTTTGTAAGGGTTGCTAGGAGGAATACTTGTGTGTATAACCTCTTAGATTTACCCAAAGTTTGATTGTGATACCCTAGAAAGTAAAAGGGCTTACACCCCTAAAGTTTTTGTTGATCTAACTCTTTATTTGAAGACTCCGTTGACCCAATTTTAAAAGGCACTAATCTGGATATTTTTCATTGGAGAAATAAAATAGTGCATCAGGAAACTTTCTACAATTTGGGTTTTGTTCCTTGTGCCTAGAGAACCTCTTAGCCACTAGGGTGTCCCCTCTAAAGGGGTATTGCTTGCTGCTATAATAAAATTTCATCTTCAACCATTAGGGCTGCAAAAACCCTAATCAAACTTGCTCTAATAACTCTCAATTCAATCGCTGAAGTTTGCTAAGAGTTTACCCACATATTCTAGTGATCATAACACATCTTTTGGTAGATTTTTGGCAAGTTTTAATGGTTGAATCTCTTGCTGTAATAACCTGTTTGTTAAATCCATAAGGTTGATTATTATCTCTGCAGAAAGTGCTTACTACAACCTTACCTTTTGTGTTAATATCTTGCTCCTTTAATCTTGAGTTTCACTAGTTTACCTCTTGCATCATTTACTTTATTTCTAGCACTTGTTTTAGCAGTTTATTGTGCTATTTCATTGCTTACATATATTGTTACTATCTGTTGCAATTAGGGACAACAATATTAACTTGCTTGTCCATCATATACTTGGGCTTGTATAGTTTTTTTCCTTGTGTCTTGGGCAGGTACAATCAACATTTGCAAGGTATACTACTTCTTGGAAACCTTTGGCTACCACCAAGACCTTACTTAATCCCTTCTCCACACATAGAAACTTGACCTATAGGGGAATTCATTCACACATCACACTTTCCATATCATTCCTCCTAGGGTCACCGAGATTCCCCCCTTGAGGTAATCACTTCACCTCTAAAGTGATGGGGACACCTATCTAAGGTGACAGTGGGTAGGTGCTCTCTTAGTTGTCGACATTTTGGTGGTTGGATCAGGATTTTCCTAACCTAAAACTTGTGCGATAACACAAACCTAATCCCAAAAGGCATGCATGGAGGAAAGATTAGCTAGATGATTCCTCCTCCTCCAAACGAGTCAGTTCCAGTTCCAACTTTCCCTTGTGCACCACCAATGATCTTTACTCAGTCATATCAGAAGATTACAATTCAAATTCCACTCCCCTTGTTTGCAGCTACATTTCGAATCCTACTTCTCTTCCCTTGTTTGTTGTTAGGAGAAAATCACCAATAGCCACTATAGATGTGTTCATGGATAATTAACCTTGCTGATATTCATCGTATAGAAAAAAATCAAGAGTTTTCTGCTGAGAATGAATTTCTAAATTCTCATGATTGACCAACTATTTTGAAATTGAATTGATTGAACCAAAATAGTAGGTAATCGATTGAATGGGTTGTGTAATATTTTTGTATTTGGATGGAACCATGCCCTTGAAACTGAAAATACTTTGTGGAAAGACTGCACAATATGAACCAGATATTTGCAACACTCATTAATCCAAGGATAAATGTCGACACCTGTATCATCTTATTTATAGGAATGCGTGAAAAGATCCATAGAGCCAAGACAAAGAGAACAAAGCCTTCCTTTGGTATTGACAAGAGAAAGAATGAATGTGCTTGTCTTCCCAACTACTCCCCCTACTTTGAAGGAAGAAGAGAACACATTTACATAACATTTTCCTTATGGGTTGTAAGGCTTATCACAACATTCAATATTTACCTATCTTCTTCTTCTTTCTTTCTGGTAGCTTCGTTCATAGCTTCAATTTCTTGAGTTCTCTTGGCAACAACCTCTTCTAAATCTTTTTTGGTAGCCTCTCTATTTCTAGCCATTTGATCTTCCCTTTGAATCGACTTCCCTCTGAATAAACTTGTCTCTTCCAATGCCATTTTATTTTTTCCTCTGCTCTTCCAATGCCATTCTCTATTGATGTGTTAACAACTGATCCCTTTGTCTGATCCTAACTTGGACCTCCTCTCTTTTATCAATTTTCCCATCTTCCCCAGAGTCATGGGAATATGGCCATAAGATTACTTCTTGGGCAACATGTTGAGCTACCAATCCATGTGGATCATGCTTCTTAAAAAATCCCCAAAACAAACCACAAAAAAACTCCCAGAATGAAACAACAGAAAACACACCTAGATCTCCATCCAAAGAGACTTTTGGTGTTCCTCAAGTAAAAACATGTGCCTAGGTGATTAGTCCACTTGCATAAAACCATTGAACGAGTGTCAAGGTTTGTTTTCCCAGAGAATGCATGTCCACTAACGTGGATAGGGACCCACATTGGGATCATACGATTTTCACTTGAACGTGCCCACCCAGATCTAGAAGACAAAATTTACAATTTTATAAACAATTATAAAATATCACAAAATAAAGGAATTTGATGTTTCACACATACCATTTACACAAAAAAAAAACACATTTTATGTAAGAGATAAAAATCAAACAAACAAATATACTCACTCAACATCGAGAAATCACTTGTGCGTAACTACTTATTAACATCAAGATAAATAATGATAATGGTTTATTTATATTTATAAGAAAATGATAAATGATATTACAATAATAATTTATTTATAAAACGATAATTAAGAAGTACCTCATGCTATACACGCTGAGACATATACAATTGGATGAATTAAAGAACAATAAAAAAAGTATTGAGTAATAGATTCATTAATTCAAAAGTATCGAGTAACCGATTCATTAATTCTAGATCTGCATATGTTAAAATTTATATCATCCATAATATATATTCAACATATACAATATTCATAATATGTTATTAATACTGTCAAAATATCATGTGGAAAATATGGATGAACGGAAAAGTTTTTGGTCGATCCATTCAATATTAATACATAATGTTTTCCTTTTGAAACAATATCATGATGTATCCTATAGAGGCCTCAATACTTGTACCATGGTTAGCTAATGAATATCACAAGACAAGGGAAAACAACCCTATGAATTTGCTAGTCATGAATTTGACTTTGATATTTTCCTTAATCCCCCAAATTATTATGATCACGTTTGGATATAGTTTTGCAAACAATCGTTCGACATCCCAAAAACATTGGATATTGTCAAATCCATGGCACATCACAGACATTGCTGAGAATTAAGGAAGGATATTCCCCCCCCCCCTGTGGAAAATATGGATGAACGGAAAAGTTTTTGGTCGATCCATTCAATATTAATACATAATGTTTTCCTTTTGAAACAATATCATGATGTATCCTATAGAGGCCTCAATACTTGTACCATGGTTAGCTAATGAATATCACAAGACAAGGGAAAACAACCCTATGAATTTGCTAGTCATGAATTTGACTTTGATATTTTCCTTAATCCCCCAAATTATTATGATCACGTTTGGATATAGTTTTGCAAACAATCGTTCGACATCCCAAAAACATTGGATATTGTCAAATCCATGGCACATCACAGACATTTGTCGAATCATAGATATTTCCCAAAAAAAAATGTAGAGATATACTCTAGAGAAACATACTGAACTTACAACACCAATCAATATGGGCCACAACATTTGCATCAGAGTTATGCATGGCTCTGATTGTGTTCTTGGATTTTACAAATAACAATTTTTCATTTTCTGAATGAATTTTTCTTCACAGATTATGCTATTATCTGCTTCTAGCTGCCTAATTGTTGAGAGCGAACAACTTGCAGAAATATTTTGGGAGATTTATATAATATGAACTACAATCTTGGGTGGATAATAATTAATCCACATTCAAGATATTTCTTCTTCATTTCTTGAGTGTTTGCTATTTTCTATAGCAAGCAACCCCCCAACTTGGATTCTATCAACACTTGCAAAATCTTTTTATCTCGTACAAGTCACAAATGTTGGTCATAGAACCTAGTTGCACTGTGCGCTTTGAGCGGTTATCATCTCATAAGAGCACTGAAACATGTATTACACTTACAAAAAGGATAGAAACACAGGAACAAAGAGAAAGTATGGGTAAACAACTGAGTCAATGGTTAAACGAGATCATCTGTTGGTGCATTGACCTCCATAACATTGTCTATAGGAAAATCAATGCTTAGTATTCCATTTTTTATTTTCTTTCCTCAAACATCTTTCCTCAAAAGTACCTCATATCATGTTTGTCTGTACTGACTTGCTTTCTCCTTGAGTTGGTGTTATATTCCTCAAAATATCAATTGTAATTATGAAGATGTTAATAAGTTTAAACCAATTAATGGATGTGTTTTTACCCTTATGAACATATTTAACATATGCCAATCGATCACTACATGACTATATTTGATGTAAGTGAGCTTGATCATGGATTGATCTCACTCTTCTTCTAATTTGAATATGTTCTAACTACACCAATAATATGATTAATAAAACTCTTTGGCACAACCAAAGTAAGATTGTTTCTTATTTAAAGTAGATCCTTTAATTAATTTTATTTAGAATTATTTTAGGAATTGTAAATGTTGTCTTTGATTGAGATAAAGAAAGTATTTTATTAATTAATTGATCAAACATTTTTTATTAGTATTCCCATATGTGGGTGTGAGGGTGAGGGGGGGCATGTAAGGGGGTCATCGTAGACCCTAAATGACACCAAGTATCTTTCTTTATATGAAGCTTGAGCACAACTATGAATAACAGAGCAAAGGCCTTAGCAATTTGGCAATATCTCACTCTCCTTGCTACCTAAATCCACTCTATAATTTGTGTCCCATAGGACTCCATTCTAGTCATTGAAGTGAGGCCAAGCCACAATACAATTTCCTCCCTCACAATCTCATGAATCAAATCCTAACTCAGAAATTCACAAAGGTCACCTCCTTCAATGTCTTTTGTGACAACAATTTTGAAGTGGAGGCAATGGCTAATCAAGGACCCATGATTGATAATGGTATGCTTGTCATCAATGAAAAAGACTAAATTCAACACTTTGACCATGCTATATCATGACTCCTCCTAGGTGGAAAGAGGTTCACAAGACCCTAAAGAGTTTAGTGGTTGAAAAGAGGATGAAGTGAGGGGGACTCATACTACTCCTATTGTGTCAAATCAAATTATTTTTTGATGGTGAAGATTTTATTTCCCACCCATCAAACCTCCCTCTCATCATCCTCCCTTAAATTCTCCTCTTCTCATCTACATCCAATGTCACACTCTTGGTCCCTTGGTGCCTCTGACCCAACACTACTGCTTTTGATACTTTGGGCTTCAAGGATTGTCAACATAATCATTGGGACCAAAAGAGTGAATTTCTAGCTTATCCTCACCCCACCCATCATCGCGACGGCCCATGTTTTTTGTCATTATTTCTTATTAGAGGAATTGAAATATCTCCAAGTTTGAATGAAGGAATGTGAAAGTAATTATAAAGCTTCCAGGGAGACAACTTCCCATGCCTATTTTTGTTTGTTGGTTTTAGAGCATCATAAGATGAATTGGAATCTAGGAGATACAACAACACCCATTAGTCTCAAAGTTACATGCAATTCCATCTCCACCATCTTTAAGGCAATAAAACAAGAACTCAACTTGACCTAACCCATCTCTTATTTGGTTCATGAAAAATGATGAACATATTGCAACTTTTCAATCGACACTTCGAGACATTGTTAACCTAAAGCACCAAATGGGTTCTAACCCATCCACTCAAATAACTATTAAAGTGATCATTTTTTTATTGTCAACTTCACAAGTTCCCTTGGAAAACTAAATGAAATGCAACTAATATAAAAACTAATCTGATCCTAGTTAGGAGAGTTTAAGAATGAACTAACATGAAACAAAAGGAGACATACAAAGAATATGGGGGATAGTCCACCGACTATAGCATGCATAAACCCCAAAGTAGCTCTAAGAAATTAAGGATAGCCTACAAGTCATTGAGAGATAACATGTTTCACATAATTTTGTTAACACTACAAAAGATAAGTAAAAATAGACATTGCAAGCACACAGATAGTCTACAGATTGCAACACCCATTCCTATAGGCTTCAATAAAACTATGAAAGGTGAGAATGCTCTACAACTAGTCATAACTTGTAAAATTATAAGAACACAAGCTAATAGTGTCTTTTATTATCATATGAAGATAGCTTACAATGGAAACATAGAACGTTTTGCATGAATGCAATTTCTGACCTGCATCTGGTGAATGTCTTCCCCTTTGACATCAATGTAAAAGGTAACTTCCTGTCCGGGGCTGCTCCCCCTAACTGAACTGTCCTTGGGGTTGCTCCCCTTGACTGAACTCTTCCTGAACCTGTTCTACTTATAAGATTTTCCAATTACTCTTGGCCTTTTAGTTTCCCCCTCTTGGCCTTCTAGATTCTAAACTCGTGGCCTTCCTAAACTCTTGGCCATCCTATTCTACTTGGCTTTCTAACCTTACATAGTTTTCATCTTTAGCTTCGATTGGATGATGATGATATTCTTTAACAACATATTCAATATTGTACAATTACCCTCATTCACATGACACTTTCAACCAACAATTTGTCTCCTAGTGTTTACAAGTCAACCAATGGTCTTATGACTTTGGGTAGTAGTTTGAACTGACTTGCAGTACTTGGTTCAAGACTTGTACATTTTACTTCTTATCTCTTCTTTTAAATTGAGACTTGTGTATCATTGGGAATCATCTTCAATCCAAATTCCTCCACTTGGTCATGGTCTTGGCATCGTCTTCCATCCAAATTTATTAGCGATATGCACCTGCATTCAAAGTATTTACACTGTCACGGGTTCGAGACCATTCACGGATATAGCAGCGATGGATGGCATCCATGCCATTGCATCATTGAATTTATAGCGATGCCACCAGGCTTAGCCATAATGATCAAAAGTCGCACTTCCCTGTCCCAAAGGCCCGAGATTATCTTGATTGCAGTGATGTAAATAGTTCTCAAGTCACTCATCCCTAGTAATCAAAATCATAGATTTTTCACTTCAAAAAGTTCGTCAAATCGTTAAAAGTAGGGCGTGGAAGAGATGAATAGCTTTGAAATGAAAATCAAATTTCGATGCCTTCCATTTAAACTAATAACCTCAATTGGCCTAGTTAATGGAAACATCCTTGAGTGACCTCTTGTAAATCTCCCAAAGGAATTTTGATTGAACACCAAAATGTGCTCAATAGGCCCTCAGAGGCTAAAATCTAGCCCTTGTTTGGAGAATTGCTTCGCCAAAACTAAAAATTCTGATGTAATATTCATACTTACTATGTATTTTTCAATCAAGATAATTGATATCACTAAGATAATCATGCATGAAATTGATAATTAATGGCAAAGGTGACCCTCGGGTGCCAAATGTTCTTATGAGGAAAAAATGTTAAAAAAATTGTTAAATCCACTGTCTTGCTCAGAAACTTGAACAAAAATATTATAGTGACAAAGAATGCATATGCTAAGATTAGACGAGGCTAAAACCATAATTATGTGTTCAAAATCAACCATTTTCTTCACCTCGCCACTTTGCGCACTATTTTTTCCATGCTTGTTCTTGTGTTTCCTATGTCAAACCCAAGAATCTCATGATGCAAATATATAGGAACATCATGGCTATAAAGGAGGTATGACAATTGTGGGTTATCTTTCCATTACCAATCCCATTTAGATGAAGTAAGGCAACCTACACAATATCAATCATTATCAATCATTAAAGTGTGTTAAAACATTAAATATTATAATCCAATAATCAATCAAATGCACAAAGAGTCAATGATGATCTTGTGTAAGATAAAGAACACACAAACAAAATAAAATAAAATCAAAGCATGCAAAAGTCAATTAAGTTGGAATAATCATCAAGAATCAATTAAGATTCTATCAAATGAAACCAAGCAAGACCATATAGCATGATGGAAATTTACATTTAAAACATAAGGGGGAAGTCAATATGTTAGTATTCCCAACATCCATGCACATCATAAGACATTCATAAATCAAACCCCAAAACATGAAATCATCGTCAACATTACAAGTGAAATGAATCAAGAGATGTACATTCAAAAATTAAATATGAAAAACAATTGGGGGGGTGCGGTTTCCCAAGTCTAGTGAATTATGAACTTGTTAAGGCCTCTGTTGGAGTTACTTCACAGACACCTATGATTTTTTTTCCTAAGGTTTTTCCTTGTTTATTAATCATAATTAGTCATTATCCAGTTTCCTATATTTTAGGGGAGAATATTTCACATGGATAATATTCTCTTTCAATTGACACTTCAGTTTGAATAGTTGAGTTGAGTTTTGATGCTGCATTGTGTTGACGATTAAAATCGTCAACGAAGTTTAGCCCGCAAAGTGTTGCTAAAGCTTATTATTATAAAAACTAAATAATACTAGTAGGTGGGGACCCCTTGTATCATTGAAGATCAGATTTGTTCACATTTGATGTTTGTGATGATGTGCGGCACGACTTACATGGTTGATGAGATCTTTTGTTATTGGCTATGGTTTGAGCTTATGAACTGTCGGTTCCTTATGCTACTACTACCTATGTTATTCATTGATATCATTGCTATCTGTTCTTATGACACCTGCACAACAAACATGTTAGTGAAAATACATAAAAGGTAGTTTGGAGGATAGAAGCAGAAGCATACTAAGGTTTGCTCTTTGAGTTTATGTTGAGATAGTTCAGTTTTCATTCATTCATTATTCATCACAAACCTAATTCTCTTTTATGATAGCAGGGTCTTATTGTAGACACCAATATTCAGGGTTGAATCACATCATTCAAACACTTGTTTTTCAGAGGTGTTGATCTATCTTTGATAGTCTGTGTAGACTTGTCTGTTTGTGAATTAATTTTCATGACTGACAAAGGATATTGTGTAGAGTCGAGTGGGAAACAATCTGTGGCAAGTTGATCCAGCTTTTAGAGTTCAGTTTTGGTTTTCTGTCAGAGGTCCTTTTGTATGTTCCATCGGGGATGTCTAAGTTTGACTTTGGTCCAAAATTTCTACATGAGATTTTGTAAATAAAATGACTCTTTGGTGAATTTGAATGAAATAAAGGATTGCTTTATGTCTCATCTGTCTTGATTATCATCTTGGTGACTTTACTTCTATCTTTACATTTATTTCGGCAACTGATATGTTCAAAAAATTACATAAAAATTAAATTTCCAGTAAGCTTTTGTTGATAAAAGACTAGCCTAAGCACTCGTAATTAATACTTGTGAGTTAGGATGTTATTTTTGTTGGCTATAAACATAGGGTGATATTCCCGTCTAATTTTCTCTAGCCAAGTAGAGTCTAAAAATGCTTGAGTAAGATTATTTCATATATATTTCTCAACATTTATTTGGCGACCGTACTGGGGAGATCTTTGATATCTCTCCGGTTAAATTTTATACTCGATTTTCATCGATACATATTTCTTTTTCTAATATTGATTCTTTGAATGTTTTATTTTAATGACTATTCCTGTTGCAAGGCAGCCCAACATTGAGCCCGACCTTCAAGATCAGACCAATATTGCTTTGAATCTGTTTAATACCATCTTAGACACTGCCAACTCCCGTGCCGAGCTTAACCATTCTTGGGCAGCAATTGAACGAGATATTAGTGCTCAAGAACAAGTGGAAGCTAGATGTAGACAACCTAGAAATCAACAGTAACCTTCCTTTTCTTAAGTTTTGGCCTTTCTTTCATGTCCTTAGATTCTTGTGCTTCTAGAACAAGAAGAGGCTTGTCACCTGAAATCAATCATATTGCTGAAATATGAAGGAGAAACGTTGTGTTATCCACCCAACAAAGTGCTCTAAGGAGAACTTTATTCGATTAATCTAGTTCGTCTTTCTTTCCCTCACCTATTATCCACAGGATGGCATCTAGTGGAGGCTCTAGTGGCATTGGAAGTGCTCCATCTTCTCAATCTTCATCATCAGCAGTGATTGATAGCTTATATAGCCACCATATCCCTGTATAATCTACCACAAACCCCACCAAAGTCATTAAAAAGTATGGGCTTTTTCAGTTTGAAGAAGATGCCACAACCACACCATGGCATGTGTCCTCCCCTCTTAACCCAGCACTTGCTACTCGACCACTTCTGAAGTTTAAAGAGCACTTGCCTAAGTTTTCAGGAAATAACACTGTCAGTACAAACGAACACCTGGTGGCATTTTCTAATGCTTGTCATAACATAGGGGCTAACGACAATGACACTTGCATGTGCTTGTTCGTCAATTACTTGGAAGGAAAGGTTGCAACTGATTTCTTTGATCTTCCTCCTAAGATCCTGTCTACTTGGGAGGAGTTGATCTATTGGTTGCGATCCACTTATGGGCAATCTAAAAGCTTTGCCGAGAAGTTAAGGGAATACAATAACGTCACGTATAAAGATGGTGAGACTATCAAGTCTTTCAACTTGCGTTTCACCAAATTATACAATCAAATCCTAGAACTTATTCACCCCCAGAACCAAGCCGCTTTCATGCACCCCCCTTTAGAAATCTGGTTGAAAACAATTTACAACCTAAAGCTATCCTGTCTCAGAGTTGGTGTAACTTTTGCAAGGAACACCATGAAGAAACCACGTGAGGTAAAGAAGAGTGCTAGAGATAAGATCTTTGGTAAAAGACCAGAAGCTAGGATCGCTGTCCTATATTTCGCAGAGCCAGAGGATGTCATGGTCATCAACACTAGGAACAAGGCCTATGCCCCCAAGGGAAAATTTGATCCTTCCCGCAGTTCTTCTAGCATGATGTCATCCTCAACCGCTGCTATGCTCCAGATTCCTAAAGTCCCTGAGAAGAAAATAATCACTCCCCTTCTCCTCTCTTCCAAATAAAATATCTTGAATCAATTGGCCAACATCAAAGCAAATGTAACCCTCCTAGACATGGTTGCCGTCCCTGAACAACAGATGCATCTGAAACAATTCATGGAAGGAAAAGCTTCCATTGTAGCCAATCTTTATGAAGAGGTAAACAAAGAGGATTCTTCTGTAAATAAAGTAGGTGTACATAACTTTAGACACCCTGTAAAAAAAACCCCTTTTTATATTTCTTTAAAGATTATGGATAAGATTGCCCATTGTTGCCTCATTGATGGTGGTTCGGGCCCCAGTGTGATGTTGAAGATTATTATGGAAGATCTAGGCTTGTCTTGTACAAATGAAAACGCCAGAAGCATGCTCTCCTATAATAGTCTACAACAAACAACCATAGGAGAGATTAAGAATGTAACCTTGGTTTTATGCACTCATCCTGAGATAAGGACAACCCTCAACATTTAGGTGATTGATATGCCTGTAAGCAATTACTCAATTATCTTGGGGAGATATTGGCAAGTCTTAACATGTGGATACCTCTCACTCGATGGGACACACTTATCCGTTCCTCGGAATGGTAAGAACATTATAGTCCTTAGAGAGGGAAGGATTTCACCCTATATAGAGAATGTTCCACAATCTAATGTAAACTATATCGAAGAGGACCTAGGAGTGAATTCCATCTTTGCTGAAGAGGATAATACTCTTTTGGAACAAATCAATCTAGATGATGATATGTGGCATATGCATTTTGATGGTTCATGCTCTAGTGAAGGTAACAAGGCTGGCATTATTTTGGTTTGTCTTGCAGGGAAAATTCATAATCTGTCGTACAAGTTAGAGTTCGCTTGTTCAAACAATGTCGTTGAATTCAAATCGTTATTATTAGGCATTGAGAACGCCCTTAACCTTGGTTGTGGACACCTTTCAGTTTTCGGAAATTCTGAGCTTGTTGTGAACCTGATACGTAAGATATGCTCTCCTAGCAGCAAGCTGATTAAATGATACTCCCAAAATGTTTGGGTGCTTGTATCGAACCTTTTATCCTTCAACATCACTCATGTTAAGAGGGAGTTGAATTCAATGGCTGATCGATTAGCTATCTTTGCAGCCTCTCCTGATAATTGTTTTTTTGTCTCACAGGCCTGATTGTTCTTTTCAATCTCTATATTGTCCATGTATCCCTGAAAATGTAGAACCTTGGTAGGACCTCCCTAACAATGAGAACATTTGTTCTTTTATTCAAGATGAGTCTCTTAAGCTTGAAGAAATTATTTCCATAGAAAACGATAAGATTTTTGAGAGCTTAACTCCTCTAGACAATTCGTTCTCATTGAGTGTTGTAGGCAACAAAGAAAAACAGAAAGAGGAGGAGATACGAAGGGAGGTGGGTGAAGCCATCTCTATGAACATTTGGGCACTCAAACCTTCAAGGAACATTAATATAAGTACCCAATGTTCTGGTAGCAAAAAAAAGAAGTTTTCCAAGCTACCTAGTGAAATTCAAAAGGTTTCTGCTTGGCCTTATAAGGATCTTCGTGGTTTTGATCCTGTTTTTTTACAAAATGTTATTTCCATCAAGGAAAGCATGAAACCAATTATGCAAGAACAAATATCTATTGACTCTGCTTTTAAGACAACTTTTCAAAAGGAGTTGGGAAAATTCTTAAAGGATGGGATTATTTTTTCAGTCCATCCTGGATGGGTTTCCAATTGGGGACCTGTTTCGAGGACCACTGAGAATATTAGAACTTGTATCAATCTTCGAACTCTTAGGTGAGCTATCATGAGAAACCCTTCTTCTTCCCTCAATATGGAAACAGTTTTGCAACAGGTTGTAGAGTCACAATTAAGGCCCTTGCTTGACAGTTTGTAGGGCTGCAAGAAGATCAAGGTAAAAGGGGCAGATGTTCACAAAACCACTCTTATCTCTAATTGGGGTACCATGCATTACCAATGCTTGATTTCTAGCTTACTTGATGCAAGTACCACTTTTAGAAGACCTGTGCACACGACTTTTTATGAATTGGTCAATCTCCATCTCTATCTTGATGACTTAATCATGTGCGTCAAGGGGCCGATAATTACATAAGAATTTCAAGTGTTGGGTCCTTTCCAAATTGATTTTTTCTTGGACACTAACTCTTACATTTTCAGGAAATTACAGAGGCAATCATTTTCCTACAACACTAATAGTCGTCGCTTGAAGTATTGCAAGGGACATCATAAAAATTCTAAGGCTAATTGGATTTTCTGTATACTAGTAGCCTACCTCAACTTTCAATTTGTGCTTCTTTTCTATGCTTTACAATACTTTGATTTCCGCTTTTTGAGTTAAGGTTTTTCTTGCTGTGTTTTATTTCTGTCTTTTATTGCTGCTGTTTTAGTTCTACAAATTTACTTCTGTTATGATTTTGTGCTTATCATATTTTAGTAAATTTGGTCAAAATAGGATGTTGGATCAATTCTGTGACAATGACACTCCTGCAAAGCATTGTTAGCCAATGACAATCAAGCTTACACAACTGTTATGATGTCTCCTCTGAAGGGCCCTTGGTATTGTTATATAATTCCACTGCTGTTTTACAAGGAATTGGTTACCTCTCGCTTCTTCTTACCATTTCTTCATCCATTGAGGTTTTGAGAGCAAGTAATTTTTTTTTTCCCTTAAAGTTAAGAGTAGATTCCAATTGAATGATTATACATACAGTGGTAAAGCCCCTCATACTGATCACTTTTCATAAATTATTCCCAAATTCCCGGTCATCTTTCCATTAAATCCGCTCACTTCCCCCTGTTGCATAAATCTTCCTCGTTATACCTTCTATGCCTGCTGTTCTCGGTCTGTGAAACCGTGAGTTCTGGGTTCTAAATCTATTGAAAATAATTTTTCCTGTGGAGTCGCCATTTTGTTGACGATTAAAATCATCAACTAAGTTTAGCCTGCAAAGTGTTGCTAAAGCCTATTATTATAAAAACTAAATAATACTAGTAGGTGGGACCCCCTTGTATCATTAAATATCAGATTTGTTCACTTTTGATGCTTGTGATGATGTGCGACACGACTTACATGGTTGATGAGATATTTTTTTATTGGCTATGGTTTGAGCTTATGAAGTGTTGGTTCCTTATGTTACTACAACCTATGCTATTCATTGATATCATTGCTATCTGTTCTTATGATACCTGCACAACAAACATGTTAGTGAAAATACATAAAAGGCAGTTTGGAGGATAGAAGCATAAGAATACCAAGGTTTTCTCTTTGAGTATATGTCGAGATAGTTCAACTTTCATTCATTCATTATTCATCACAAGCTTAATTCTCTTTTATGATAGCAGGGTCTTATTGTAGACAACAATATTTAGGGCTGAATCACATCATTCAGACACTTGTTTTTCAGAGGTGTTGATCTATCTTTGATAGTCTATGTAGACTTGTCTAATTGTGACTTAATTTTCATGATTGATAAAGGATATTGTGCAGAGTTGAGTGAGCAACAATATATGGCAAGCTGACCTAGCTTTTAGAGTTCCATTTTGGTTTTCTGTCAGAGGTCCTTTTGTATGTTCCATCGGGGATGTCTAAGTTTGACTTAGGTCCAAAATTTCTGCATGAGATTTTGTAAATAAAATGACTCTTTGGTGAATTTGAATGAAACAAAGGATTGCTTTATGTCTCATCTGTCTTGATTATCATCTTGGTGACTTTACTTCTATCTTTACATTTATTTCAACAACTGATATGTTCAGAAAATTACATAAAAATTAATTTTCCAGCAAGATTTTGTTGATAAAAGACTAGCCTAAGCTCTCGTAATTAATACTTGTGAGTTATGATGTTATTTTTGTTGGCTATAAACATAGGGTGATATTCCTGTCTACTTTTCTCTAGCCAAGCAGAGTTTGAAAATGCTTGAGTAAGATTATTTCATATCTTTTCCTCAACACATTGGTTTTGTCACCATGAAACATTAGGATCATCACTAGCTAATGCGCACTTGCCTTGGGATAATCACCAGACCGACGCATTACCCTTGATTTCCTGAGTTAACTCCTCACTACTCGTTGTTCAGTCAGTGATCCAGATTATTTTCGGCACGAAATGAGATCGGAGATACAATAAAGAAATGCACAGAGATATCACAGATATTCAATAATATAACAGAAATGTATCAGAGATGCAACCATAAACACAAATATACAGTAATACACGATTTCTATTAATGAAAGAAATGTACAGAGACTGTAAAAATACAGAGAGAAAGACTCACTAGAATGGTGGCAGTTTATCTCTGAAAAGAGATGTGACGGCTACTTGCATTCGCAAGAAGATGATTACNAAGTGAGTACATCAACTTCCCGAGGTCGTAACTTTTGCATACGATCTCTGTTTTAGGCGTGTGATAGCTCGTTGGAAATGTATCGTTGAGGAGATTCATTTTGGGGGCTCAATCATGCCTTCAAATACCATTAAGAGCCTCTATCTCGAAAAACCTTCATTTGGGCCCTCAAAATGGCCCCGGAAGTTAAAACCTGCTAAAAATAGTAAATTGCCAAAATTGCCAGAAAACTATTTTGAGCCATCTGGAAAAGGTGGGTGGCCACCAATATCCACCTAGATCAATCCTCCCTCCTTAGGAAGAAATGGTCTCCATTGTGTTGAGTTCCCGGGGGAGAAGGAAAAGCATTTGTTGAATCTGCATCTTGGTGAGCTGCTTGTCTTGCTGGAGACATCGCGTTGCTCAGT
This sequence comes from Picea sitchensis, assembly GCA_010110895.2. Taxonomy (NCBI): domain Eukaryota; kingdom Viridiplantae; phylum Streptophyta; class Pinopsida; order Pinales; family Pinaceae; genus Picea; species Picea sitchensis. The sequence goes on from SNQJ01S0019817.1 coordinate 59,177, forward strand.
TTGTGGAAATCTGTCACCAACCTGTTGAGGTTGAGGCTCTTCAACAAGTTTAGATACATAAGAGGACGATCTGTAGAAGGAATCTTTTCACTTTGTTGCAGCCTTGTCGACCAGCTTTTGTTGGATAGAAGGTGCTTGGGGCAAGGTTGTAGTGGTTGCAGTGTCCTTTTGTTCTCCTTTTGAACAGATTGTGAAGAAGCTGAATTTTGCAGTATGAGATACTACCTTGCGACACTTTTTAGGTGGAACAATAGTCAGAACTACTTCTGGTATTCTGTAGAGATGACCCCCCAAAGTAACAATGACACTATGGGGTCGAGACTCATAAACAACATGTCATCTCAACATATATGGTTGGCCCAAGAGAACATCACAAACATCTAGTGGGGAAACATCACATAATACCTCATCCTTGAAGGGTTGGATGCCGTATGACAATCGACACTGTTGGCTGATACGGAGATCTCGTCCTTGCCGAAGCCACCCGATGTTGTATGGATGCGGGTGTGGTGTTGTCGACAATCCCAACTGTTTGATGACCTCTGCTGAGATGAGGTTTTTCTGGCTTCTGCTATCAATAATAAAATGCAGCGGGGTCCCCTTCACCCACATTTGTGAATGAAAAATATGCTCCCCCTCTTCAGGATCTGTTGGTTCTTCTGGTTGAATTACTGTGGTCGCAACAATAACAGTGGGGTCTGCGTCAATGATCTGTCCTTTACTAGTATTTTCAGAATCAGATTCTGAATCATGGTTCGACTCCTTGTCTTTGATCTCGGCCACCAATGACTGTTTTGAGCGACATTCATCGGTTTTGTGCCAGGGGCTTTTGTGGAAATCACACCATTTTCTGGTGTCCTTCTTTGTCTTCCCATGACCCTTATTTTCCTGTGTCTTGGACTGGTTTTCGGGAGACTGTTTGTTAGGGACGTCTTTGTCATACTTTGGTTGTTGCGGATTTGCAGACCCGAATTCCCATTTGTTCTGGTGCTTAAATTTCTACTCAATTTTAACAACATATCAATAAGCAACACCGAGTGATGAGATGTCCAGAAAATCCATTTCAGTCTGGATGTATCTGTGTAGAGCCCCATGGTATTTCAGAACCAAATGTCGCTCAAAGTCTTTGACACCTAGCTTGGTGCGCAAGGTATGGAAGGTATTGGTGAACTTCAGAACTGCTTGGCCCCTCTCTTGCCGCAGTGTGGTCCATCTCATGTACTGGTCCTCATAGTTGTCAACAGGGTAATACTGTTCTTTTACCGCATCCACAAAAAAATCCCAAGTGGGA
>SNQJ01S0019817.1:60517-85480 GCA_010110895.2 Picea sitchensis
TGTCGGAAAAATTGTGAACAAAGAAATAACCTTCTAGCAGAGTTAACCATTTTTCTAGGGCTTCTGCATCTATCTGTCCTTCAAATACAGGAATATCAAAATTAACTTGTACCTTGAAAGGCGAGGTGCCTCCAAAGTGGCCACTTTATGAATATGCACCTGATGCTATCAGTAGGCGTTGAAGGATGTGGGAAAAATTCTCCATCATTTCGTCCCTCTGTTGCGTGAGAGCTTGCTCAAGCAACCGATCGATAGGATCGTCTGCTCCATCGTTTTTCTTTTCTTCTGCCATTGAGGGTTTCTTGGGTGTGGGAGAGCATTTGTCTTCAAGAGAGACAAGATCGAGACCCAAATTTCTATAATCAGACCTCGTTGGGGACATGCACTGAAAAAATGATCAAGAGCAGCTTGCTCTGATACCACTGATTCAGATTATTTTCGGCACGAAATGAGATCGGAGATACAATAAAGAAATGCACAGAGATATCACAGATATTCAATAATATAACAGAAATGTATCAGAGATGCAACCATAAACACATATATACAGTAATACACGATTTCTATTAATGAAAGAAATGTACAGAGACTGTAAAAATACAGAGTGAAAGACTCACTAGAATGGTGGCAGTTTATCTCTGAAAAGAGATGTGACGGCTACTTGCATTCGCAAGAAGATGATTACAATGAGGCTCCGAAGGAATTTTTACAATAAGAAAGAATGCCAAAAACCCTAGACATCCAAAAACCTAACCCTAGGAGATGAAGCGCCAAAATTCATGTGGGCCTCGTTTGGGTAAGTGAGTACATCAACTTCCTGGGGTCGTAACTTTTGCATACGATCTCCGTTTTAGGCGTGTGATAGCTCGTTGGAAAGGTATCATCGAGGAGATTAATTTTGGGGGCTCAATGATGCTTTTGGTTATCATTTAGAACCTTGATCTCGAAAAACCTTGATTTGGGCCCTCAAAATGGCCCCGGAAGTTAAAACCTGCTAAAAATAGTAAATTGCCAAAATTTCCAGAAAACTATTTTGAGCCATTTGGAAAAGGTGGGTGGCCACCGATATCCACCTGGATCAGTTAGTTAACTGAAGACTAGTTGACTAGTTAACTCAACTAGGCGATAGTTCACTCCTGTAACTGCCCGAGAGACTAGACTGGGTGGCATTTCACTCCCATAACTACTGGTGTGTGTCCAGATCACTCTAGACCACCACTATGGTGCATTGGTTCTCCTCTAGTGCACACTCATTGAGTTATACAGAGTATATCACATGTAAATTATTCATTATTCACAATGGTTAATGAGAATTCTTCTATTCTTTCTCTCCTTCTTCTTCTTTTTCAATTTATCTCTCCAAATGTGTGTAATATTTTCTCGCTAGATCTATTCTGTGTAGGTTCAACACATTTACATGGTATCATAGCCGACGGACTGCTAAGCAAAATCTACACCAAAATTGTTTTGCAGGAACAAAAGATTGAAGACAACAGAAAGATGGATTTCCAAAAATAATTCATTCTTACACCTTACAACTATTTTGCATGGAAGGAGAAAATAACCATACATATTTGAACCAGAGGGTTGTATAGGTTAACCTTGAATACAGATATAGAACCGACATCAACCATAGAAAAATCCAAGTACTTAAATCGCATGAATGATGCACTCAGAACAATTTGCAGTCTTATTTCTCCCATTCTCCTTTTTCAAATATCTTCCTATAAGACTCCCAATGAATCCTAGACCACATTGGAAGGGATCTTTGGAAAACATGATGAGATGAGGGGACACATGTTGGAGGTGGAGCTACTCACTTTGGATCCAAAAAGATTCGACCATATCCAAGATTTGTTTACAAAATTCAAGGATTTACTGTCGCAACTCAAAGCTTGCGGGGTTGATAAATTGAAGGAGGAGAAACAAATGGTTCTCACCATTCTCTCCAAGATTGGTCTTGAATTCTATGTATTCGTATCCACATTCCATTATGTCAGATTCACCTCCGGAGCCACCTGGAAGATGCCTTCTCTTGAGGACTTTATCGAATCCCTAACACAAGAGCAAACCAAGCTCATCAACATGGGTACAATCAAAGGCCCAAGGGCGCATGCACTCACTTTGCATGATGGCAGCCAAAAATATCAGAAATATAAAGATAAATATAAACGGAAATCTCATGCACATCCGAAGAGGGAAGGGTACACAAAACCCTTCACCGATGCCTCCAGATCCAAAGGGGAAAAGGGAAGAAAAGGGTAGAAATGCATGTACTGTCACAAAGGATTCCATCAGAATCTGCATGAATGAAAAAAAAATAGATATGATGTCTCAAATACTTCATCAAAACAACCTTGAAGATCTCATCCCTGAGGGTGCCAAGAAGAAGAAGCCAGAAGATCCGAATTCCAAGAAAGGAAATTCTAGCCATGCCTTGATTGCCATCAACTCCTCTCCTGATTCTTGGATCGTAGATTCAGGAGCATCACATCACATGGCTGCCTCAAAAGTAGTATATTCTTGATTGGATGCATGCAAAGGTCCTCCTATCCTGAGGGGGGACAAATCTTCTGTCGAAGTCACCGACAAAGGAAGGATTGAACTCACCAACAAAAGCTTCGAGAATGTGTTGCACGTTCCCAAACTTTCTGTCAACCTTATCTCCGTGTATTAGATGACGAATTTCGACACCAGAAATAAATTCATATTCACACCAAATTCCGTGGACATCTATGATATGCAAACAAACTCCAGGGTTGCTACCGGTGAGGTAAATCATCAGTCTAGATTGTATACTTTTTCTGAATTCATTGAACCTGATTCTTCTTTACTGCTTACTCATGCTGATGAAAGTAGTAGGATATGGCACGAAAGGTTTGGACATTTGAATTTCATATACATGCAACAACTTAGCTAGCAAATATTGGTTAATGGTCTACCAAACATCCATTTCTCCAAGGGAGTATGTGAGGGATGTGTTCTCGGAAAACACCCTCGAGAGAAATTCAACAAAGGAAAGTCTCAGAGAGCTTCTGCACCTTTAGATGTGATCCATAGTGACCTTATGGGTCCTTTTACACATCCATCCATCAACAAAGTGATGTTTTTTCTCATTTTTGTTGATGATTTCTCACGTTTTACTTGGATCTACTTTCTCAAGCAAAAACCCGAGGTCTCTCAACACCTCAAAGATTTCAAAGCCCTGGTTGAGACATAGTCTAGAAAGAAGATCAAAGTCCTCCGAACTGATAATGGGGGAGAGTATGTAAATCATGAGATCCATAATCTTTTCCATGAGGCAGGGATTTAGTTGCAGCATACAATTCCCTATACTCCGCAACAAAACAAAGTTGCTGAGTGGAAAAACAGATCTCTAAAGGAGATGACATCTTGCATGCTGCATGCAAAGTCACTACCACAGAGACTATGGGCTGAAGCACTTAATCGTGCAACATAAATCCAAAATAGATCTCCTCATATATTTGTCAAGGATAAGACCCCCTATGAGGCTTGGAGCGACCTCGAACTGGAAGTGACCCACTTTCGCATTTTTAGTTCATGTGCATGGGCCCATATTCCCTTTAAAAAGAGGAAGGCACTTGATCCACAAAGCACTGAGTGCATTTTTGTTGGCTACCCTGATGGTGTGAAGGGATATAGGCTTATTGATCTTTCCTCAGACCGGCTCATCATTGAGTGAAGTTTCCAATTCGAGGAAAGTGTCTTGCATGCACCTCAATAGCCACATGCAAACACCCTCATTCTTCCACTTGTCTGAGATGATGAGCATGCACATCCCGAATCTTCTTTAGATGAGAGTTTTGATTCAAAGGACTCAGATGATTCAGATTCAGAGTTAGTATAGTTAGATGCCGAGTCATAGCATCTAAATGCAGTTGTAGAGCTAGAGCAGAGGCCCAAGTGGGCACATACTACTCTTTAGGATGCAGGGGATCTCGTTGGTGATCCGGTCGATACTAGGAGGACTCGATCTTATTTCGAGGAGCATCCTATTGCACTCACTCCCACTGAACCATTTCCCTCTAGGAATCTTTTCTTGGTTCAGTCTTCAGATCCACAGTCTTATGACGAGGCTGTTGGAAATCCATTTTGGGAATACACCATGTAGGAGGAGTACGAATCCCTCCTCGAGAACCATACTTGGGATCTAGTTTCCCTTCCTTCTGGGAGGAAAATTTTCAGATGCAGATGGGTTTACAGGACCAAGAGCGCAACAAATGGACAAATTATTATATACAAATCCAGGCTTGTCGCCAAAGTATTTCAGCAGGTTCATGGTATTGACTATGATGAGACCTTTGCTCTAGTAGTGAAGATGGATTCCATACGATTGACACTTACCATTGCAGTATCCAAAGGATGGGAAGTCCATCAGATGGACATGAATAATACATTTCTTCACGGTGATTTCTCTGAGGAGATCTACATGAAGCAACCCTAGGGATTTATGCAAGACTCATCTTTGGTTTGTCGACTGAAGAAGTCCCTTTATGGCCTTAAGTAGGATCCGAGGGCATGGTATGCCAAGATGGACTCCTACCTATTGTCAGAGAACTCTGTACATTGTAAATCAGACCCGAATGTATACATGATCAGGATGACTGATTCACTTCTACTTTTAGTTCTGTATGTTGATGACTTGTTGATCACCGGTTGCTTGACTTCAGCGATTGCCACTGTCAAGAGGATTCTACATGACAGGTTTTTTTATCATGGACATGGGTTTGCTACACTTCTTCCTTGGACTCGAGATCAGTCAGGATGCATTAGGCATCAAATTGTCTCAGACCAAGTATGCATGAGATCTCCTTGAGAGACTTCACATGACAGACTGCAAGTCTTCTCTGAATCCTTTCCTATCAGGTCAAACTTCAGGATGGCGGGGAGACTCCATTGGTTGACAACACACTATACATACAACTAGTGGGGAGCTTGTTGTATCTCACACACTCTAGACCAAACCTCTCCTTTGCAGTTGGCGCAATTTCCAAGTTCATGCAGGAGCCGCATGAGCTACATTGGAAGGCTGCAAAGCGTATACTTCGATACGTACAGGGAACCATCACCTTTGGGATTCATTATGCAACAAAATCTACATTAGATCTCATTAGGTTTACTGATTCGGTCTGGGCTGGTGATAACACTGATCACAAGTCCACATTTGGTTACTCACTCAGTCTTGGTTTCAAGCCTATTTGTTGGTCGAGCAAGAAGCAAGCCGCCATTGCTCTATCTTCAACCTAGGTAGAGTACAAAGGGGTAATTAACATAACCATTCAGACCACGTGGCTACAACATTTTCTCACTGAGTTGGGCATTCAGTTTCATCGGCCGATCGTCATCTGGTGTGACAACCAGAGCATTCTGAAGTTCTGCAGAGATCCAGTTTAGAGGTAGCGGACGAAGCACATCGAGATCCACATGCACTACATCCGAGACTTAGTACATGAGGGGATCATTGACTTACAGTTCTATCCTTCGGCAGAATAGATGACATACATCTTCACCAAGACCTTCACTGAGCAAAAGTTTCATTCTCTACGAAGTCGTCTTGGAGTGAATAACACAATTGCATAACAACTGTAGTTATTCTTTTTACATACATTGTACCTTGAGGGGGGGTTTTTCCCATGAGGTTTTCCCTCTTTCCTCACTTTATTTCAGTGTATCTTTTGTATTTGGGTACCTAACACGACCTGGTTGCCGGGACCCATTCTTTATTTTCACCATAGTGATGTTCAAGGGGGGTGTTGGAGTTACTTCACACACACCTAGGATTTATTTTCCCTAAGGTTTTTCCTTGTTTATTAGTCATAATTAGTCATTATCTAGTCTCCTATATTTTAGGGGAGAATATTCCACCTGAAGAGTATTCTCTTTCAGTTGACACTTCAGTTTGAGTAGTTGAGTTGAGTTTAGATGCTGCATTGGTTTTTTCACCATGCAACATTGGGATCATCACCAACTAATGCGCACTTTCCTTGGGATCATCACCATATTGGCGCATTACCCTTGATTTCCTGAGTTAACTCCTCACTACTCACTGTTCAGTCAGTTAACTGAAGACTAGTTGACTAGTTAACTCAACTAGGTGGCAGTTCACTCCCGTAACTGTCTGAGAGACCTGACCAGGTGGCAGTTCATTCCTGTAACTGCTGGTGTGTGTCCAGATCACTCTATACCACCACTATGGTGCATTGGTTCTCCTCTAGTGCACACTCATTGAGTTATACAAAGTATATCATGTGTAAATTATTCATTATTCACAATGGTCAATGATAATTCTTCTATTCTTTCTCTCCTTCTTATTCTTTCTCAATTTCTCTCTCCAAATGTGTGTGGTATTTTCCAGCTAGATCTATTTTGTGTAGGTTCAACACATTTACAGCCTCAACAAATGGGTAAAGCCATGAATCTCTAGAATGAAATTGTTAAGCTATGAATTAAGCAACATGAATACTTTATTGCCTCTCATAGACATCCAAGTATTTAAATGGACAGATCCTTGTAAAACCATCCCTTGTGAGGGAACCAATGATTACCCTTGCAAATCAGTTTAGGTAACTCACCAATTGTACCAAAAGAAGAAATGATAAAGTTTGTTTCCTTTAGAACATGTTTCAAAGACCCCAACTAGGGCCATAATCACAAGGATTGTTGTATTTAGGGTAAAATATTTTCCCCGAGCATGAATTTTCAATAAAGCGGTGAATATCATATTAAATTCCTTTATTCTTTCCTTTTGGCTCCATCTTCATTCTTGACAATTGTAGAAATAAATTAATACAAGTTCTTTCATTACCAAATTTAGCTATAAATGTAGGGTTGAAATCTATACAACTTGTGATAGATTCAATAGCCAAGTTAGAATACCACTGGTAGATGGTTTATTCTAGACCGTATAAGGAAATAAGTGGCATGCCAAATCTTTGTGCCTTACATTAAGTAATCAAGTAGCTCGGATAAATTTTTGAATGTGATATTATGGAGACCCCAACTTGTCCCAATCGAACTTAGGTAGAAAACTCTTTGTATTCTTTAGTAGATCAAATGTAGGACTCCACACATTTAATGCACCTAGAACTAACCAAACAATCGATTTTGTTGATTTCCATCGATATTTCCAATGATAAGGTTATGTAACAAGAAGGTTGTAGCGTCAGATTTAGAAGCAGAGTCTTCGAGATGTTCTGACGTAGGAGTAGGGGTAAGGGGGATTTGACCTAAGGGTTTTGGGATTTCATAAATAATGTGAGAGATCCAATCTACAAGGCTCCCCATGTGGCCTTCTTCTTCAATTTGAATTTTAACTTTTCAAGCCTATATGCGTTGGGGTAGCTCGTGGAAAATCGGTAAGACACTGATCTAACAAACATTAACTATGAGTAAGACAACGAAAGGTTTGAAAATCTTTAATCAAGGTAGAAAACTAATATTTTTTTTTTCTAATGATGTATATAAATCAACTTACAACTCAACATCAAGTTGTAAAGGTATTTTGTTTTCAACTTGAACCTCAATGCCTTTGAAATTTATCTCTAAATTTGTTTTTTACACTCATACTCGTAAGTCCTCTTCATTCTGGCTTGCTGTGCTATATCTTTTTTAGTATTCATGTTAATAAACAATCCACACAAATTTCTTAAATTGTCAGCCACAAAATGGCATGACATCCTTCTAGTACCAAAACGTTGGCACGAGCAAATGACCAATGTTGACTTCAAAGGTTCACCCAACGAAAGATTCCACATTTCTATGTTGAAATAGAAAACCCTCTAGTTATGACCTAGCTATCATACATTTCATTTCTATTAAACTAAATGAAATGCAACGATAGATAAAAATACAAAATGAAATTAATCTAATAACTAATATAATCTTGACTAGAAGCATTTAAGAACAAATTGACATCAAAGGTTCACCCAACGAAAGATTCCACATTTCTATGTTGAAATAGAAAACCCTCTAGTTATGACCTAGCTATCATACATTTCATTTCTATTAAACTAAATGAAATGCAATGATAGATAAAAATACAAAATGAAATTAATCTAACAACTAATATAATCTTGACTAGAAGCATTTAAGAACCAATTGACATGAAACAAAGGGATAAATAGAAATAGTCGGGTAATGGTACACTAACTACAATGTGCACAAACCCTAAATCAACTCTAAGAAATTGAGGACAACCAACAATTTGTTAAGAGATAACATACTTTGTGTCAATTTGTTAACATTGCATATGATAAGTAGCATAGACATTACAAACACACAATATGTCTACATATTGCAACATCCATTCCTACAAGATTCAAGAAACTATGAAAGTCGAGAATAGTTTACAACCACTCATAACTTTCAAGAGTATAAAAACACAAGCTAACAATGTCTCTTCTTAGCATATGAAGATAGCTTACAATGCCAAAAGAAAACATTTTGCATGACTATAATGGTTCTACTTGTAAGATTTTCCAATGACTCTTTGCCTTCTAGTTCCAAATTCTGTAAGAAATGTAAAATACATAAATAAAAATCTTATAATAATAATAATAATTAATAAACAAAGGGACACAACCCTTCACCTTAGTGACTAGTCAATGCATATAAGCATAACATCACAAGGCTCATTGTAATAATCTCTGATCTCAATTATTCATTTATCACTTCTATATATTATTTATCTTGTATGTATTTCCACTTTTTGTCCCCCAAAAAGAACAATGCTATTCACTGCAACAACCAAATACAAGGAAATCAAACTATCTTGTGTAGGCTTTAGAATCTTCACCGTTGTGTTCAAATTGCATGCAAACCAAGTGCGTGATTCATCGATCACCTCTACCAAACAATTCCAACACTAAAATTGTTCCACCTAAAAAAACGTGACTATTCAATGACGAATAGTAGGTTGGAGCATTGAGTCAATATATGTTGCAATCCTTTATTAGTCCCTGCCTCGCCAGGGACTATAAAAATCAGTGAGGAGTCAAACTACCTTGTCTCGTTATTAATTCAACCCATATTTACACCCATCTCTAAATTTTGTGAAAACCATATATTAATTAGATTTATTTAAAAAACCCAATTTAATTTTTCATTTATGAAATTTCAAGAAATGAATTTTTTATTGGTTCAATGAGATGGGATGTGACTTTAATCTCGTGGTGTATGCCTCCCCCCTAATTGTCAGTAATAACAAATCATTTTAAAAATTAAAATTCTTATTGGACAATTTGCAGGTTCTGACAATATGCAATTGAAGGTATGGAAGCTATGTTGCAGGTTCTCGGGAAATGTAATGTATGCACGACAACAAGAAGGGAAATCCAGGTTCTCAGGAAGGGCGATGTACAAATGACAACACAAGAGCATTCCACTAGGCAGACTGCATAGAGATTCATGCTTCATCCTCCATCGCTTAACTTTTGTTTCCTATTGTGAACATTAAGCCAACCACAAACCCAATGTAATTCCATTCTATGAAGAGAATGGAAGAGCACAGATGAAGAATAGAGTAGAGTAGAGATACCGCTAACAAGGTGGCTTGACCAAGTTCAATCAACATAGATATGGTGGAATGATATTTACTTGAACCTTTCTATATTTACATTCTCTAATAATACAAAAAGGTTCTCTGCTAAGACATCTTCTGGACTACGTAGAACTAATGGATTGGTCAATTGATGTTCATCATTGACCGGGTAAGGAAACTTTCAAACTTGTATTTTAATAGTTTTTATTGGGTTGAAAACTTGGTATACATTCATCAATTGTAGAGACAATTCGAAAGCTTATTTGCGAAGGGTGGAAAGTGGCGCCTAAGCGTGGCTATTTTCGTGCCAATGGAAATTGACTAATGAACAAACAACTACAATGAGAAAAGTAAAAGAATAGGCTCAATAAATGCCACCATTAAAGCTACCCCAAGAACTGATTGCTATTTGTTTATGGATGTAGACTCACTTTGAAACGTCTTAGAGTTAAAGGGAAATTTTTGGGGTAACGTAAAATTATCGTTAGCACCGATCAACTACATTGGATCTACAACAAACTTCTATTTGAGCATATCTAACCCCTTCTTCTGACTGATTTATGTGATTTAGCATTGTCTACTCTTAATTCTTTTCTTGTATGTTATCGTAAAAGTGAAGCATTTTTATTTGCCGATTTAAAAATGAGAAGACTTGTATCATTTAAAAATTTGCAAGTGTAAATTATTTGTGTTTGGGAAATAGGATCAATTTGAAAACATATAAATTAGAGATTTTTCACACTTAAGATGTACATAATAACCAACAATAACATCCATCAAAGTAAACACATAACACAACAAATGATAAAGGAGTTCACCCTTCTCTTGGGCTACATCTCCTGGTCCATCTTCTAATGGATCATTTTAATTATTTTCTCAAAGTGTTAAAAATAATTCCTTACAATACTCAAAATTCCAAATATATGGCTCCAATGGCTCCAAAACATCCAAAAACCCCTAGTTGGGCTCTTTCTGCACCTGATTTGGCCAAAAAATGAAGAAGACATGCTCCTGGAAAATTTCCCCTTCAAGCTTGTTGTTTTTGCTTCTCCAATTCGCACCTATGTGTGACTAACCTGGTTCCCATAGTGTTACTGGGATAAAAACCCAGCACACTGCACCAGTCCAAGAATTGGGGCGACTTGTTGAATAGTTAGGGGCCTAGCACCTTTTTCGGCGGAGGTGTTGATCGCATGTGGGCCATATGGCCACATCCCAACGCCGAGTTCGAACCCCCCGTTGGATGGTGGTTGAATGGCCCACGCAAAAGCTTCTATGGCATGATCATATGGCAGGGTCCCCACACCTTTTAGGCTTAGCACAATGGTTAACCCATTTCCCCGTGCCAAAGGTTATATGCAAAGGTCACATGGTAAGTAATAAGGGTTGGGCCCTAGCCCCGACCCTTCCGACATCCAAATGAACATTTCAACAACTTTAAATATGAGTGGGAGACTATAAGGTTAAGACTCACCCACAGGTGGGCTGGTAGCCTGACCTACGTTAGAACTATGCCACTTGTCCCGGAGGTTGGGGGTTCGACCCCCACTGACTACCACCAACTTTTAATACATCGGAGGGGTGCCACGTCGCAGTCCACGATTGGGCCTCGTGGAACCATACCACTTGCCACCCAAGCGACACATGTCGACACCTGACTGGTCCATGTACCATGCCAAATAACCTGCCCAGTCAACCTACCAACTCAACATACGACTTTTCCATGTCAGCACTGTACGGACTGCACGGTCGACAAAATTTTGTCTGTTTGGGAAAGTGGACAGAACACTATATCTCACTCATACGACATTCGTTTGAATCCATTTAAGTTGCGTTGGGATTTTGAGAATGAGGTCTATGCACGTGTCTGTTTTGAAGCAATTCCGAGCACTTTGATTTTTGAGCATATTTTGATCCCTTGGATCACTCCTCTCCATTGGGAAGAATTGAGACCTCTGAAAGACTACTTTCAGTCTATCTGAATATGAGAGTGTAGTTCCCTCACCTTTACAACCTCAATCCACTTGGCCTTGCTTGGATTTGTTCCTTTAATACCAACTCGAAGGTATTCCACATTCCCTCATTTTGAAGCTCTCATCCTCCTGTCAAGGATTGTGTCTTCATGCAATTTTGAAAGATATTCTGGCGAGAAATCATCTATAGAAGGAATCTGAACATGTTCTCCTTGATCATCAATCAAAGGAGGCTCATACAATCTCAAATTCTCAACATTTACAACTACATACATTTGCATATAAGGAGGCAAATCCAAACGGAAGGCATTGTTATCAATCTTTTCAAGAATCTTGAAAGGTCCATATCTAATTGGTTTCAGTTTTTTACCTTCTCCTTTAAGCCTCTCTTTGCTATTGTAAAGCCAAAATTCATCTCCAACTTGGAAACTGTGATCAACACGATGCTTGTCATGTCTTGTCTTGTACTTGGTTTGGCTCTTTTCCAACTGTTCTTGTACCATTTGATGCACCAACTGAATTGGTTCAATGAACTTCTTTGCCCTATCAATGTCATATTAACCATCAATAGCAATGTCTTTCCCAAATATAAAATCTAAAGGAGATTTGGGAAAATAACCAAAACATGCTTCAAATGGAGATGTTTAAGTTGAAGAGTGCTTAGCCCGGTTGTAAGCATGCTGAATGTAGTGTAGGTGCTCATCCCAAATCTTAGGATGCTTGCTGCAATAACCACAAAGAAGATGCACTACTGTCCTATTAACCACTTATGTTTGACCATCGGTTTATGGATGAAAAACTGTGCTCTTTTTAAGCTTGGTGTCTGTTGGAGCCACCCCTGTTTTTCTAGCCCGTCACAAATTTCATTCTTAATGCTTGAAATCTAAAAAATGGTTTTCATTTTTCCATCTGAGATATCGAGATCTCTGAAGCTTTATCACGCGAGCATCGATGATTATTCTACTCTCGAAACAAGTCCTACCTTTCGTAAAAATGTTTCCTCTTTTTGTTCCACTTCGGGATCTCGTAGGTAGGATACTATAAGCCATGTAGTTCAGACGTCCCGAGCCACGAAACAACGAAATCGTTTTAACTTTTCACTCAAGACAATAACGAGGGTAAAGTTTTCCCTAACTCATGATTAAACGTTGTCGGGGTTTCGCGCCTCGGCGTTCGCCAAACCCAAAAATTTATTGTCATGGCCCTGATAGCCAAGAACACGAGGTCCTTATTTGAGTAACTCATGTCAAGGTTAAGGGTAAAAGCTAAACCGTGGTAAAATATTCTCACGACATTTCGCCACTCAACGTTGTCCTTTTCGAAAGTTTCACCCTCTAAACCCCGACTTGCGAAATCACGATGCGGTTATAACGTAATTAATTGATCGCTTAATCCAAGATTAGCTTCCTTTTTAATTAAGTCATGTTGCCGCGATCTCGCGGTTTCGCAACTCAGCATGTAAATCTTCCAGAAACTTATCTTCGAAGCTCTGAGTCGCGATATGGCGAATATAATGATTATAAAATTAACTGAGCCCCTAATCACGATTTTGTTTTTATTAACCAAAATCGGTCATCGCAGTCTCGGGTGTTAGAGGTTCAAAATGTTTAAGTAAAATCCCCGATATAACGAGTACCAAAACATTGTTAACAGTGGTAAAACCGGATTAATTAAGCTAAATCAATGAATATCCCGTGCTTTGATGTCTACACGATTTACGAGGTAGCCTTTTTCCTCCATACGTCAACTGATATTTTGAAACCGCCAAAATTTATGACATTAATGAGGAAATAGGACAAATCGACGGATATAAGATCGAATTTTTATGGCAAAATTTATTTCTAAAGATGATTTGACAGAATTGTTCTGAAGGGTACCGAGTTTTTTGAGTATATATAAGAGTTGTGGTTCATTATAAAAAATGCATTTTCATAGCACGCATAGCACATCACCTTTGAGTAAATTGACTTCTGTATGTATACGCAGTTCTATCGCAGAAGAGATAAAATGCAAGCTTCAGCCATGGCTCCGCGAAAAGCATCAAAGGCGAATGTTGAGGTTTCGGGACAAGGCTCAGACAATGTCTCTGATACTTTTCCCCAAAGTATCAACTCGGTCCCGAATTGGTCATATGTTTCAGATATTCTACAAGCATAATTGGTGGATTATTCCGACGACTCCAACGACAACAAAAAAGATGATATGACCACCAAGTACAAAATAGTCGTCCAATCCGGAATGCACAGAGTAGCAGCCATGCCACGGTTGCTTCCATATTATGATATGGTCCGTTGGGCATTGGACCATGTGGACATACCGACCAGAACTATCCTGAACGAGCAGAGAGTCACCATCGGGACTTTCAGGCCGGAGCATCTGCAAACCATGTATAAGCTGCCCACGACGTCCGACTACACATATGGCACTGAGTTTTTGGACGAGTTCAAGGAGAAGGAATGCGTATAGTATGATAAAACCATGTCCAGTTTGATAAAGGATTGGGTTTCAAACAACGCGAAGTTCAGAGCTGATACCCACGACATATATTCAATCGCTTCATTAGAACCACAGTACAAATATGTGGCCATGATGACATGCCGGTTATATGGGAAGGAGGACACCTCACATTTTTTCCTTTCGTCGGTGTCTCTAATGTTTCGGGTCACCGAAGGCAGTTCCTTTGACTGGGCAAATATGCTTTCCGATAGCTTGACCAATCATATCATAGAGTATTGGGCGCAGAAAGAGAATGGAAAGGCGTCTTCATTCTTCATGTCCGCATACATTATGGACGCAATTTGTTCTATGACACCATTTCCATTAATGAGTTGGAGTTGGACTCCGGCCGAAGACGAACCCATACATGTATATCATGCAAAATTATGGGAAAACAAAGCGGAAAATTTTGTGTATGAAATCTTTAACTGGGTGATGGTGCCCCTGCATGTCGCCATTTTTGGTCATCCGCCACCCCGGATCTCGGACAACATAGTAACAAATCTGAGAAGCATAGCAGACTGGTATGTGGAAGCAGAATTTTCGTACCTGAGAGTTTTCGGGGCTTCTGTTCCCCCGCATGCGCTACCATTGTTCATTCCTGACAAGCTGGCTTGTCACGAGGTTGCCCGACAAACGGTGATTGGCGGTGTAAGCAAAGAACTTAAAGGGTACTCGAAGAAGGTATGGCCGTCTGTTCCTGTTCATTTGAATTCTTATTCTTTATTAGATTTCGGGCATGCCAAAGCCGAGGCTGCAACTGTGGAAGACTTAAATTTGGTCTCCATCGAATACAAGAATCACGATCTGCAGAGGGTCGTGAGCAATCATTTGGCCAATTGCGGGCTCAAGAGATTTGAGCATGAGAACTCACCCTCGGATGACATTTTCCAAGGAGAAAGGTCATATGCAAAGATTCTAGCTCGGATACAATCCTTGGCACCCGAGGAAAGAGCCGATGTTCTGAAGTTCCAGGAACATTGACGTAGATGTCTTCCTGCAGTGTTGCGAGGTGAGGTCCCGAGTACATCGGAGGTGAAACAGAAGGATGTCGAAAGTTCTAAGGATGCGACTCCCAACCAAGGAAAACACCAGGACGAGGGGGAGAAAACGAAGAGTCCGGAAGCAGAGAAAAAGACTCCAGACCCACCGAAGAAGCAGAGATAAAGACTCTCGACCCGCCAAAGAAACAGAGTCCGGTCGCTACTCTGGGAAAATCTACGAAGAAGATCAGGGAACCTATCACATCAGTTACCCTCTTGCAGTCGATGTAGGGAAATATCAATGCGGGATGGATATTCAATGAAGAATTGAGGCCCATAAGGGTGGAAGAACTCCCTCCGAATGAGTTTTTCTTTGATAAGAAGAGAAAGGCAGTAGTAAAACAAGAATTCTACCAGGAAGGAGAGTCAACTGCCAAGAAGTACAAACTTATAACTAAGGGAAATGACAAAAAGAATGAGCAATTCGCCACTGAAATAGCAGGGACACTAGGAGCATATGCCTCGACGAATCAATTTTTAGTCGGGCTCTTAAAAAACCAACTTAAAAGAAAAAATTGCCTCATTAGGACCCTTGAAGCCAGACTGGCCACAACAACAGAGACTGCTAAAGACCAGGCGAGCGTAGGAATAGAGCAGGCCAGGTTGGTTGATAAAAACAAGATAGAGATGGTCAAAAATAAGCTCGAGCAAGCATAGCTCGTGGTCCGGGATGGTCGGATGCAAGCAGGCCTGCAAATGGATTTGATCGAACAACTACAGGTTAGGGTGGAGATCGTCGAGAACATAATGATAAACATCAGGATGTTTAAATCCCAGGCGATCGAGATTCAGAGCAGAGTCTCTGCGGCACAAAGAAATTTGCTCGCCAAGGTAAAAGCGATCCAGGACAACTGTTTGCTGGTCAATCAGGTTTCTGAGAAATTATCTGCCTGAGAAAGGGATGCCGGAGAAGCTCGGGTCGCTTTCCAGGAGGCTGTGATAGCCACGAACAACAGGGTTTCGACAGGTACTCCGAGGTTCACCATTTCAGAACAAATCAGAGGAAACATTCTATTAAAGGAATGGGAGCATAACATCGCCGAAGGCAAGCAACAAGCCAAGAAGATAATCAATTCCTTAGAGGAGGCCTTTAATTCTATAGATGACGATCTGCTGGGTATTGACAGCGGAGGTAATGCCGAGACGTTGATGCAAATGAATGTGGAAAATATCTCGCTTGATCGGAAGGAAAAAGAAGAAAGAGCTTCGACATATATTTCTTAGATGACTATGGTGGACATAGTCCAAGTAGATTAATGCATGATTAAACCCAGCGTGCAATTATGTTCCATCGACATCATAGATGGACAGATGGAAGACAAGCTGCAACAATTAGCCCGAGTATGTTACTTCTTTGAAGCCAACTGTCAAGCTAAACCATCGCGGCTAATATCTCAGCTGGTTGAAAGATGTGTCACCTGTACCGAGCCCGCGCAACGACAAACATCTAGCACCAAGTGAAGACAGAGAAGGAGAAATGGAGCGATTTCTCTCCTCCCTGTCATAATCGAAATTTTGTGACTATTGAGATTCTATCTTATTTGTAAAATTGTATAAATATACCATAGAAAGAAATAAACGGGGCTGGATCTTTTTGTGTCGATTGTAACAGATTTTTTTACATTTGAGAGTTAATACAAAGCAAATCTGAAGATTCTCAATTCCATCACGACTGTGTTACAAGTTTGTTTTCTTGTATCTCATTTTTCATTTCATTTCATATTCCTAAATGATGTGCTTGGTTATAATTTAGTACGATCACTACTATAGCGAATGAATTTTTGTTTTCTGTAATTTTTTACTATTTTTCCTCTGTACCAACTATCAGCGGGTGTAAGACCAGTCCACATTTTCAGAATTCTACACATATTCTCTGCTACATCGGTTATTTCCTTACAATTTTCCTCTTTTGTTTATATGTGTGATTCTCCCCTAATAGGAGCCTTACACCATAGACAACTAAATGTTTTTCTCCCACCTCATACCTTTTATTAAAATATAATACAGTTATGGGAAAGAGCCTTTGATTTGCATCCCTATTTTATTCCTGAAACCGTAAATTCTCTTTTATACGACGAAATTGAGACAACATCTAATCTCTCTCTGAAGTTTTTCCTACTTTTACTGTTCCTCCATGACTGTCCCTGTACCAACATAGCCCAATATCGAACCCGGATTATTGAACCAAACGCACATTGCCTTAAACCTTTTCGACACCATTCTTAAAACAACTACTAACCGGGTCAAACTTGAACGTTCATGGGCAGCCATTGCACAAGATATAACTATCTAGGAATAGTTGGAAGCTAGACAACGCCAACGTAGAAATCTTCCTTAGTTTCCTTTGTCGAAGGTTGACGTTTCTCTCATCTCCACCTTTTACACACTTTCGGATGCCTAGACACTGTACTTCTAAGCCTTAATTACAGACTCTGGAACAACATATTTCTGGCGCCGTTGCCGGGGACCGAAGTTACGAAATGTTTTTCCCTGGGAAAACGACATTTGTTTTTTGTTGAAAGTGTTACCCTTTGATAGTGAACAAAGAGTACACACCTTTTAAGGATTTCTAATCTTTCACTTGGCGACTCCACAAATAATAAACTGGCATCCAATCAAAGGAATACCAGACAAAACCTAGATGGTAAGCAGACTATGCCCATTACCGATCCCAAAACGATTCTAAAGGCGAGAGGCTCTCTTAAGCCAACTGCTGCAGTTTACAAACTTAAAACCCCACCACTGACGACTAAGAGTTCTTTCGAACCCTCAACTTCGCTCAGTCCTCTCTTTGATACTAAAGTTTCAACTCCAAACTGCTCCGAAGTTAGGAGTGAGATTCATCCGACAGTCCCATTAGTACACAAAGGAAAGGGCCCTCTTGAAAGTTCGTCGGTTTTTGACATACCATATTTCCTTCAGTTGAATTTCCCGACTTCACTAAATTCTGAAGAGTGTGTTACACACTCGGTTTCCACACTCGTTGGTTCTCCTGATTTCACCTCTTGTAAATCCGAGGAATTGAGTCCTTGCATTCCTTATCTTTCCTCTTCGTATTTTCCTCTTTGCGAAGAAAACAAAGAGTCACTTTTAATTTTCCAAAACCCCCTTTATAACTTTCCACAAATAACGATGGTAGCCGCCGGAGGAGGAGGTGGAGGGTTTATTGGAGGAGGAGGGTGAGGATCCCCTCTAGGAGGAGTTGGAGGCCAAGGGCCTACCCCCCCCTAGAGTTTTTGCGAAAGTTGCAGCCAGATATGCTCCCTTAGTATTGCCCGTCCCTCTACACGACCTTCCCGAAAATTACATAAAAAATATACCAAAATTCACCGGGGAAGGGGATCTAACCGCAACAGAACATATTAATTTCTTTGATCAATTCGATGACATTCTAGGTATCGAACATGAGGATGTATATTTGATACTTCTTGTCCAAACCTTCGAAGGTTAGGTCCGAACTTGGTTTCAGAGCCTGCCTGCATCTTCTATCTTGTCTTATGACGCTTTGGAAGATGCTTTCCTCAGACAATGGGGCGAGAGAAAAGACCATTTATATTATCTAACCAAATTTGGGTCCTTAAGAAAAAATAATTCATAAACAGTCATGGAATTTATTCAAATATTCAATAGACTGTATAATAAAATCCTAGCCGAGGTTAAACCATCCCAACCCGCGGCCAAAGTGACTTTCGCCGGAGCTTTCAAACCGGATTTTGCACTCCTTTTGCGAGAAAGAAGGGGATCCACCCTAAACTGAATGCAGGACGATGCAGTAGAAATAGAGTCTAATATGATGGCTTCGTGTAAGCTTAAAGCTAAATTAGAAACAAGAAACTGAGAGACCAAACGCTTTAGAGAACCAACAGGTCCGTCAGGGTCTAATAGATCTACAGATGATAGGGTAGACGATATGGCCAGAGTAATTAAAGAACTGTCAAATAAAATATCCATAATGGAGCTCGAACAGGCCAAAGCTGACTCTTTCCCCAAAAATGATTTCAAGAGGAACCCCAACCCCCCGAACCAACAAAGACAAATAAAAAATGAAGATAAAAAAATACAAGCTCCCTTAAAGAGTGAAAATTTTATAGGAGCGAACGATTTTCAAGACTTCGGAGATTCGGATAATGATGTCACGAACTTCGGTGATGACTGCACTCAACCATATCTGACTCGAGAAGACTATGAAAAATCTCTAAACACGCCACAACTGTCGAATAAGGGTGAAGAAGGTGATCACATTGATCTCTGTGAATCTCAACCAGAAACTGAGATGATAATGGTTGAGTTTCAACCAAAGTTCAACTTAAGGTCTAAGAGTAAGCCCACCTCAACTACTCAACACAAGAAAATCCTCCAAAGAGTTCAAGCTTATGAGCCTCCTTCGGAAGAGACCTTATTACCCAACAACAAAACGAAAACTGTAAGCACACAAGAGTCCGAAGTGGAAAAAGTGGAAACCCAAACACAAGGAACCGAACCGGTAAATAAAGTTATGTTTTCAACCAGGACCATGAGTGATAAAGCGGTCCAAACAAATAAGTCGGAAAGGAAGGATTCATAAGTCTCAACCAAAGAAACAGACAAGGTGAGCGGAGCTTTCAGTTTTGAAAATGAGATAAATAAAATTAAGATACCGATCCCTTTGGTAGAATTAGCAAAAAACCCCGTTTATCGGAAACAGATTACCAAAGCGATGGGTGTCTCCGAGCTAGAAAGCCAGTCTGATGTTCTAAACCTCGAAGATGACAAACCTAACATCACCTTTGGTCCCCATTTTGAAGGGACCAAAGACATCATTGCTCCCTTTTATATCACTCTGAATGTGTATGATCAATTGCTACATAATTACATGTTAGACTCCAGAGCCTCCCATAACGTTATGCCTAAGATTATTATGGACAACTTGGGTCTCCAGATCACCAAACCTTATGGAGATCTGTATTCTTTTGACTCAAGAAGGGTTAAGTGTATGGGGATGATAAAAGATCTGGTAGTTACCCTGGCACAGGTCCCGGTTAAGAGCATCCTGATGGATGTGGTTATCACAGATATTCCCCCTAAGTATGACTTGTTGTTATCTAGGTCATGGGGAGCCAAGTTGGGGGGTTCTCTTCAATTGGACACGACGTTTGCCACAATTCCTGTGTTTGGTGGTCATTTCACTCGGTTGTACAGAGAAACGAGATTAGCATATACAATCAGTGACCCTCAGAACCCAAACAATTTCCCTATTTACATTGCGGACCAAGATCTGGGAAATTGTATCTTGTCTTTTGATGATGGTTTAGATGGTTGTCCGGAAGAAAATGATATAGAGTGAGAAGAATCAGATTACATGACAGAAGATCTGTGTAACACTGGTGTCTGGAAAATGTATTTTGACGATGCTTCATCTTCTGAAGGGGCGGGTTCATGAGTGCTTTTAGTGGCTCCCGGAGGTAAGTTCATTGTTCCTTTTTCCTACCGACTGCAGTGGGATATAGATTACACTAACAACATATGCGAATATGAAGCATTGGTCTTAGGATTAGAGGCTGCCAAGAAGTTAAATATAAGCAACTTGGAGGTATATGGTGATGCAGAGTTAATAGTCAAACAAATAAACTGACAGTACCTAGCCAAGCATCCCAGATTAAGAACATGCAAAAATTGTGCTTGGGATCTCATGGAAAACTTTTTCTCATCCGTGAATGTCCATTTTATCCCTCGCACAGAGAATTTACATGCTGATGCATTGGCAAAAGCAGCTTCAACCTTCTCTCCTCCCATGAATTTCAAATTGAAGTATCACATTGAAATCAGATACAAACCCTCTATACTAGACAATATCCGACACTGGCAGGTCTTTGAGGATGACGAACAAATTAAGAAATTTCTTGCAGCAGTGGGGGAATTCTCTGAAACTCATGCAGACCAAGAAAATCAAAACGAACCGATGTGGATCATGCAAGAAGGGGAAGATCCTGAAACCTTCCGAGAAAAAATTGCAGATCATCGTATGCTGGTCCTTAAAAACAACCAGATTCCGAAAGGCTTGATTCCTTTAGAAATACTTTTTGATCAGAACGACGTACCTATAAAATCCACTTTGCAGCCCCAACTAGAAGAAGTGAAGGATTGTGATATAGGAACTGAAAAAGAATCCAGGGTGGTAAAAATATCCAAGTTCCTCCCTCCCGAAGTGAAAGATTAGTATAAAGCCCTGCTCAGACATTATAAAGATGTTTTCTCCTGGTCTTATGATGAGTTAAGAACGTATGACACTTCCATAATTGATCACAAGATACCTTTGAAGCCTGGGGTCAAACTGTTTAGGCAAAAGCTTAGGGAAATTAACCCCATTTTGTTACTTGTGATCGAAAAAGAAGTTAAGAAACTTTTAGACGCAAAAATAATCGTACCTCTGAGATACTCGGACTGGGTAGCAAACCTAGTCCCGGTCAAGAAAAAGAGTGGGGAAATCAGACTGTGTGTGGATTTCCGAAACTTAAATAAGTCATCTCTCAAGGACAATTATCCGCTGCCCAAAATGGACCATGTGTTAGAAAAAGTTGTTGGAGCAAACTGAATGTCTATGATAGATGGGTTCTCTGGTTATAATCAAATCGGCATGAATGAACAAGACAGGGAAAAAACTGCTTTCACCACACCATGGGGTACGTTTATGTATGACAAAATGCCTTTTGGTTTGATGAATGTAGGGGCCACATTCCAGCGCGCTATGGACATCACTTTCATAGGAGAAAGGGACAAGTTCGTAGTCATTTACCTCGACGATTTGACGGTTTTCTCTAAAACCGATGAAGAACACTTGATTCATCTTAAACAAACTTTCGAAAAATGCTGCAGGTTTGGTCTATCTTTGAACCCAAAGAAATCACATTTCGCTATGTGGGAAGGTAAGATTTTGGGCCATATCGTATCTAGGGATGGAATCAGGATTGATCCTAAGAGGATTGAAGCAATAGATAATATAAATATTCCCAGAAATGTAAAAGAGATTCAATCTTTCTTAGGAAGAATAAATTTTTTATGAAGGTTTATCCCCAATTTCGCTGAGATTGTCAAATTGATCACAGGGATGTTGAAGAAGGACAACAGAGTAAATTGGACCACCGAGGCCAGAGCATCGTTCGTGCATATTAAGAAAGTCATAAGCGAGGCACCTGTGTTAGCAAGCCCAGACTATTTGAAAGATTTTCTTATCTTCTCATTTTCCTCTGAACATACTATCGCCGCGGTGCTCCTACAAAAGATTGAAGAAGGATTCAAACAACCGATCGCGTTTTTTAGCAAGAGCCTTAGAGACACAGAAATGAAGTATGACATAATAGAAAAAAAGGCGTACGCAATGGTAAAAGAGCTAAAGGCATTCAGAACTTATGTACTACATTCAAAGATAATCACGTACGTGCCTACCAGTTCTGTGAAAGATATATTGGTACAGCCAGACAGTGACAGAAAAAGAGGGCGATGGCTCGCTAAAATCCAAGAATTCGATCTGGAAGTTAAACCGACCAAATTGATAAAAGGGCAAGGCCTGGCCAAACTCTTAGCTGAGTCAAATTTCAGAGCCCTTGATATCAATTGCCTGTAGGAAAGCGACGAAGACACAGACCTAAACAAGCTGAATGAAGAAACAAGTCCAAACAAGATCGAAGAGAAGTTCTTATCATCGGGCTGGTACAAAGACATAGTGTCATACCTGCTAACCCTAAAATTCCCAAATGAACTATCACCATCTAAAGGCAGAACTTTAAAACTCCATGCAGTTAAATATTGTATCGCCGAAGGTCAACTATATTGGAAGGATCCGCTCGGTTTCCTGTTAGTCTGTTTAGTCGAATCGGAAACTCAACGGGTTATAGACGAATTTCATGAGGGAGTCTGTGGGGGGCATCACGCATGGAGAGCTACAACTTACAAGATCTTGAGGGCTGGGTACTACTGGTCGAAACTCTTTTCAGACTTCAATGCCAAAGTGCGTGCCTGCAACCCTTGTCAACTATTCACAGGTAAATAGAAGCTCTTGGCACTGCCTCTAGTTCCAGTCAAAGCTGAAGCCCCATTTCAACAATGGGTTCTAGACTTCATAGGCGAGATTAATCCCCATTCCAGTGCTCAACACAAGTGGATCTTAACAACTACATATTATTTTACTAAGTGGGTGGAAGCCATTCCAACCAAAAGGGAAACCGACTCGGTGGTAGTCGATTTCTTGGAAGACAACATTTTGTCAAGATTCGGTTGTCCCTGAAAGATAGTTACTGACAATTCCCAGGCCTTTAAATCTATGGCTATGATAAGCTTCTGTCAAAAGTATAACATCGTTCTTGGCCATTCCATAGCATATTACCCCTAGGGGAACGGATTGGTCGAGTCATCTAACAAGAGCCTGGTAAATATAATCAAGAAAGTATTGGATGAAAATAAAAGGTCTTGGAACGTGCACTTAAAATACACATTATGGGAAAACCACATCAACACTAAAAGTTCTATCGGCATTTCGCCTTTTCAAATGGTCTATGTGATAGATGTTGTTCTACCTATAAACCTAGCGCTACCAGTGATGAAGTTATGGCAGGATCAAAATGAAGAACCCAATCATGTAACCAGGAGAATAAATCAGCTGATTGAGGTTCAACAACATAAAGTCGAAGTTGATGAAAAGATGCAGAAGTACCAAGATGACATGAAAGCATTGTTCGACCGTAAAGAAAAGGACAGAGAATTCCTTCCAGTTGATTTAGTGCTAAGATGGGATGCAAGAAAGGAGGAAGCAGCGAAGCATGGTAAATTTGACCACCTCTGGTATGGACCATTCAGGGTCTCGGCTCCAGAAGGAAAAAATTATTTCCTACTGGAAAATATAGACGAAGAAGTCCTCAACGCCCCTGTCAATGGGTGGTATCTAAAGCATTACATGATGTAACAGTCGCCAATTCAAAAAATAAAAATAAAATAATAATAATAATGATAATAATTTATTATATATATTTTGTGTACATATATGTATTTTCATTTAAACATTTCTTTTGATTTTCTTTTTTCGTTCATGAACTTTCGACACATTTCGAATAAGATTCGTATTTTCTGTTCACAGGATTCCAGCTGCATACGAAACAAGAAGGAAAAGTAATCTGAAAGTCGGTGTCAGAAATAAATTGGCATAAACAGGTGATACCTAAAGTAATTTCATATTGCGCAAAGAAAGTAAAATGAAAAGGTAAAGATGAGATTTCTCAAAATACATGTTATAAAGGAATGTTAAAGAAAACCGAGGTAACGCCATTCAAATTGCAATATCAGCTGAACTGATAGATAACATAGTTGTTTCTTGGTTTGATAATCTTTGAAAAAATTAAGACAATTTAAATGAATTCGCCCAATCTAAAAAAGGTCAGTCAAAGTAAATTATCCCCGATTAATCTACAAGAGTCAGTTTCGATTTGTTTGACCTCTGTATTTCCAGTCAGTAAATCACTACCTGACATCCTTTCTTTTTTCGGGCTTACCTTTTAGAAAGTCACCATATTTCCGTCTCATATACGAAGGGATAAAAGTTTTTTGTTCCAACCTCGTGAGCCTCAAAGAAGATTGTGAAAAGAAAGCGGGTCTTCACCACTACTCGATCCCCTGCTAAGCGAAGGAACGTTTAGAGTGATCCTAACTTTCCTAGGTTTTTCAACGACATCGGAGGATTGAAGCTTGCTCAAATAGAATGCCTTTAAAAAATTTATTTTCCTTTTTCTCCCCAAGAACGAAGATATGGTGAAGGTCAAGGGAAGGTTGGTACCGATTAATCAAAGTAAGTTGACAAACCTATAATGCAAAATATTACACAGATATCAACCCTGATACAAACTGATTGCCCCCATCTTCGCGCTCT
>SNQJ01S0019818.1:0-22888 GCA_010110895.2 Picea sitchensis
TAATGAGAATGACGACAACAGTACTTACAATCATAGATGCGAATATGACAACTTTATCAAGTCCTCTTCATCTAACCCTCGCCTGAAAGATCCACAACCTGGATAGCAGCAGCTTCACTGATCACTTCTCTTTGGCTGACTGTTAGTTTCCTCCAAGATCATAAGTTTCATATGTTCAGTTCTTCCCCCTTTCCACCATCATAGATCCTGTTTATATAGGTTGGGAAAGGCCTAACCTCTTGAGTTATGTTTAGAACTAGTTAGGAACCATCTCCTTGGATCAGGGATCTTTTGATGAAACCAAGGATTCGAGCACAACTGCCTTCTAATCTCGAATGATCTCCTCCTCATTCGACTCAACGGGCTAACAATTGACCCAGAATAGGGAGCGCTCCCCCAAAAGAGGTATCGGAGTGTTATAGCACTCCTGATGTGCCTTGGGAAAGCGCCAGTGCTCTTAAGGTAAGTAGCACTCCTCTAGAAGGGCTGAAGGGCGTTATAACGCTTCTGAATCATGGTAGAGGAGCGTCAGCACTTCTCCAGCTGTATTAGAGGAGCGTTCCCCTTCCAAACCACTGTTTCAGGGCCTCTTTCAGGTGTCAAGAGTTATTTTATTCTAGTGGATCAATTCTTGCTCTTCAATTCAGTCATATGAGGTGTCATAAGTGCTTCCTTATTGTCGTTATCACTCCATTATGTCTGAACATCATTTACGATACTAGTGGTCAACTTGCGACACTTGTGAAAGCTGTAGGGAAGATGCGACACTTACGATGATTGATAGGGACAATGCGATACTTAGCAATTTTGACGTGTAACATAAGGACAAAGGCCATCAAAGGATGTCAGACAAATATCATACGAGAATAAATATTATGATCCATGAGTTGATGTATAAATCAATAAAGTATTGATCAAACAAGTAGTTGTCAATTTTGGATCTCAAGTTAATATCTTACCCCGAGAAACTTGAATAAGAATAGGTCGAATTTCTTTAGCACCAACTCTGAACTATATCAAACTTGTGGATCAAAGCTTGATAGAGCCCATTGGTATACTCAGAAACATTAACACTCAAATAATGGGTATTCTGGCTCAATTCGAATTTGAATTCATCGCCCTAGTCATGGATATGACAACATATGTAACACTTGTCGATTGACCACGGGGTAAAAAAATGAAAGAAAATATCTCTGTAGAAAAAGATAGAATCAAATCATTATCACTGAAATTTCGTCTGCAAATGGTTGCAAGAATCCATCATCTCCAAACACTTATTAGTTCACTTGCAGCCCCAAAAAAGAATTTCTAAAAGACACAAACTATACAACTGGTTATAAAATTGACATGTGCAGAAACACTACAAGAAGCACATGTATGTGCACAGGAAAAAAAATCCAAAAGGGCGCACATGCAGCCGATGCACGACTGTGTAAGCTAAAAGCCATGCACTCCTATGAATGATGCATTTATGGTTCTTATCGGCCCCTCACCCACTTCTAGTTCATCTCCCAAGTCGATTTGACCCTCAAATCTGAGTTGAATTTGTGTGGGGGGCTGGTCAAAGACCGGTTGGATAATGCCTCAAAGATTTCCCATAAAAAGAGGCCATGGGTGCACTGTGAATTCAAGAATCTCATTTTATTGTTATGTTGTCTCTATTCTCCTACAAGGAACCTCTTTCCTTCTTCGATCATACTAGCATCATCTCATTAATCTATTCACCTCACCTCTTGAGGGAATACACTTGTCTTTCTTCACCATTTTCTTTCTAGTTTTCCATTTGTAAGAAGAGATCTCACATAGGGGATCCAAGAGCCCTCCCTTGGAGGAAGAGGGGATCCACAAGTCCTCCTTTCTCTTTGTTGTTTTCCCACTAATACAATCTATCCATTGGTGGCATGATTATTGGTCCTTTGATTGATTTTTGGTTCAAGTTTCCTTATACATTTTAGTTTCATTTCTTTAGTCTTTTCTTTAGTTGTTATTAGCTTAGTTTTTTGTTTATTTCATGCAATTGAGTCATTTGATTCATACACTAACCTTTGTCCTATCTAGCAGGCCCAACTAGACTTGCAGGTGCCCTTCATTTTCTCATTGGAGTGACGAAAAGGACACAACAGATTGGTGACCATACTCGGGATAAGGTATCAATTTACTCCCTATTTGGGTTGTTTGAGCACTTCTTTTAGACTTATTTTCCTTACAGGGATCATAACCGGCCTAGTCCTACCTGCAAAGAGATGAATTTGGAGTTGGAAGAGTAGAATTCCACCTAAAATTTTCCTCTTGGATGTGTATCAAAACGTGCGCAGGTTTTCCATCCCACTGGTGCACCTTCTGAGCATTGTGCACCAAAATATTTTTGTTTCTCGGCACATTCTGTGCACAGTGCACCAATAGGTCCTCGATTCTCTGCACATTGGTGCCACATGTGCCTCTGTCTAAACTGTGACCTGGACATCTGTCCATAATTCCAACATTGTTAGAGTTTTTGTGATATTTTGAAGGCCCCTAGCCTTCAAAATCTTTCTTTAATGCACCACACTTAGATTCCCTTACCACATGAAGGGTTAGTCAAAACATAAGCACTTAGGGGGTTAAAAAGAACCATATTTCTCCTCTTTTTCTTTGAGTTTCCACGTGGATAGCTTGTTTTGATTGTAAAAGTTAAGATAAGATCATTTACTATCATATATAAACATTTGCATTGGGACCATAAATTAAACTTCAATAATTGAGTATGCTCTTCTTTCACACCATAGAGTGATCTTAAGAATCATAAAAATGATTGAGGGGAGATTTCATCTGCCTTAAAAAAAAATCTTTAGGAGAGGAAAAAGGCCCCCTAGGGCCCCTCTTAGTTTCTTTTCCAAATATCTTAAATTTGTAAGGGCCCACACATGCCCACATGTTACAAAGTTAGGATAGTTTTGAAGCTACTTTCTTAGTTTCCATCACTACGGGAGTTTAAAGATTATTGTAATGGGCACCTACATGCCCACATGCTTGCAATATAGGATATTTTTTTAAAGCTTTCTTAGATTAAATCACATTAGGGAGTATAAAGGATTGGTAAGGACCCATATGTGCACATGCTAGTTCTTTAGGGACTTCAAAATTCCACAAGGTTGTACCAATGGCATCTAGTAAGATAGGTAATCAAGACTTGTAAGGACCACACAAAGTCCACATGTTGCAAGGTGACACATAAATTATTAAAAATTTGGCACATTCTATCACTTTCTCACACACAAAGTCACTCTTCACTCACGTAATTTCATCTCGAATTGTGGAGGTTGAAGTAGGTTTCCTCCAAAGGGATTCTAAAACATCCCACTATTTTCTTGAATAAATTACTCACACCCACTTAATTCAAACGAGATTGGTTCACACCCCCAATCTCTCAAACAAACACATCTAAAATTTTCTAAAAACTCCATAAGTTTTCCTCCACAAGAGGTGCCAAAAGAATTTTTTTAGTCTAGGTAGGATCTCAGGGGTAGGCGTCCAAATAACCCCCCATTACCTGGTTCTCACATCTTGAAACATTAGAAGTTGACAAATAGGGAACTTTAAAATCCTCCAAGTCAAGTGTTCCTAACACCATAAGGAATGGAGATACACATGAAGGGTCAAAGGATGAGGTCCAGTTGTTTTGTGCATCCCCCCTTGAGGACCCACCTCTTGGAAGAGATCTAGCCCATGACCCATTTTTGAGGCCAAAAATCTAAATGTCACACTTTGATCGAGGTACCTAGTTGCCAAATTTTAGTACATATACACAGGTGGAAATTGTGGGTTGCAATTGCACATTGATAATAGTTTGTGTGGCTATTGGGAAATATCACTATCTCTTTAGAGATATGCACCCTCTACCCCTCATTATAACTGATTGTTTCATCCTTCACTAGTTCCTCTTCCAGTGGCTTTAGACCCCACTGTTGAGTGCTATTGGAAGGTCCAGTGCTATTTGAGAGGAAGGACGTTAAGTATTTTTAGGAAATGCACATTTTTTTTCTTTGTTCTCCCATGTGGACAAAAACCACCTACCCACATGTATGCTTCTTTTCAATTGATTTATTTATGATTCTCTTGTGATTACATGCAATTGTGAGATATATTTTGAAGTTCCATAATATACAAGTCTCTTGTTCATTTTCTTCTCTCATAACCATTTTTCACACATGCCACTTTGCTATTCGGACATCATAGGGAACCCACAGAACCCTCGTTGTTCTAGACATTTGCAAAATATCCCTCCTATCCTAGGAGGATTTCCTAGTTTCACCAACTCACCGGCTCAACCATCTCACACCCCTATGAGTGCTACCATTTTGGGATCAAATTTGCTTGGTTCCACTTCCCAAGTTCATCCATCCACTAGCTCTCCTTCACAAGGAGGCAGAGGGTACACTTCTTCCCAAGGGAGAACTACACCCCCACTAAACCCCCTTCAAGGGCCAGGTACAAAATCTTCTCATACCATGGCTGGAACTAATCCTCCACCGCCACTTCACATGACATATTTGGCCTCTCTCAATATACCGGATCTAAGTAAGCTCACGAATGATCCTATATTGCATGACCCCACATGGCCCGCTATGCCTATGAAACTACTTTTAGACATCCCCAGGTTTGAAGAAAAAGTGGGAGAAGATCCTACCAACGATATCATGATCTTTCACTTATGGTGCTCTTCAAACAACATCATGGACGACTTCGTTTGTTTAAGGTTATTTCAGCGCACACTCACAGGTCCATCCGCCAAATGGTATGTGGACTAAAAATCAGGGTCCCATGTGACTTTTGATTCATTGGCCAAAACATTTTTAACGTTCTTTCAACTACCAGTTCGTCATGAAAATGGTATCGAATTACTTTCTGAGTTCAAACAAACCTCAGCCACACATACTGCTGAACACATTCACGAGTGGCATCGATGACGTAGTTTATGCAAAGTAGAAACCAAAAAAGAACAATGTCTCGATTGGTTTCTTAGATCACTTGTTCCCCTCCTTGCCAAATATGTGGCCTCCACCTTCCCCCAAATGAAAGAGGCAACCATCAACAAGGATCAATAATATGACCTCATTTATGCATAGTCAGGATAATTATACACAGTACTACCCAACGTCCCGAGACCCATACCATTCGACCAGGACAAATCTGGGATGTCTCACTCAACGGATGGATTGATCAGTACCACAACACACCACAATCCATACATCCAACCACCACCTATGTATGGTACACCCCAATATCCACCGATGTATGGAGGACCCCCTTGTTACCCTTCCCCCCCTTATCAACAACCATACCTTTCTGCCCTCCCTCCACCCATGAATGGACCCTTGCCGACATTTATGATGTGCCCAACAATTAAATATAGTTCGGGTACCCCTTCTACCTTAGCTTACATCATAAGCGCTAGTGAAATCACTACGCCTTCCTATGTACCCTACGGATCATTGCCACAAAATAATTCATATTTTCCATTTCCTGGTCCTCCACAACCAATTGCTCCTCCACAAGGACAACCACATGATGGGGTTAAATTTCTTTAGCCCTCTCCCATTCAACAATTTCAAAATTTTGAACAAATGAATATGGAAAATCTGGCCCATCAGCCGAGTAATGCGAAAAATAAAGGGAAAAACCAAAAAAATAATAACCCAGGACTAGAGGGAAATAACCCCCAACAAAACCAACCTGCTGGGGGAAACCAGAACCAGGGTAACCAAAACCCCCAAGGGGGCAATAACAATAAATGCCAAGGGAGGAATAACAACACAAATCTTTGAATGAACTTCCCTTGTGCCCTTTGTGGGGAGCATGGTCATTATACTCACCATTTCCCCCAAATTGTTGACTTTAAACGGATGAAAGATTCCATGAATGCGTCACATCCTCCAGCACCGCCTATCCCTCAGCAAGCCCCACAATAGTATTTGCAACAACCACCCCTGACTGTGTTGCAAAACCCTATTCCACACCAAGGTGTGATGAATACCCAACAGAAGATGCATCCTGCCCCACCACAGATGGGACAATATCAAAACCCTGGGAATCTAGAGGATCGCAATATCCTCCTAACTAGTGAAGAAGAAATTCTTCTACAAATGCACAGTCGTCAATACAATGCCCCCTCTGAATTTACTCCCACCACTTCGAAAGCATCTCCAGCTATGGCTGGAGAACCCTTGATGATTTCATTCCCTAACACTAAACCACCTATTTGTATTCCTCACATCCCATTATGATAGAATGTTAACAACCCTCAGGCTAGGGTGACACACAACTACAACCTAGTCAATGATTTGGCACAATCTCCTACAACCATGTTAGTATTGGAGGTCTTCCAAACATGTCCCACCCAATGGAAATCATTGCATTCTTCCTTAGAGGAAGTCGACCCTGCTGATACTAGACTCATCACATTCGATCTAGATTATGGAGAAACTCATCTCCCCACTTTGGTAGCTTTCCAGATACCATTCAAAATTCAAAACATGATAGTTCATCGATGTATCATTGATGAAGGTGCATCTACATGCATCATGTCCAAAACTGTATGGTAGAAACTTGGCTCTCCAGAGCTAATACCATATTCTTTCACTTTGAGAGCTTATGATGGATGACCATCCTCTCCTGAAGGGCTCTTTCAAAATGTCCCCGTCAAATTTGGGGGAAATACCATCCTTATTGGCATTGAAGTTATCAATGCCCTGCTTGATTGCAACATTTTGTTTGGACGTAGGTACATGTATGCTATGAATCTTGTGGCCTCTTCTGTGTTTCGAATGATGATGTTCCCCCACAATAGAAAGATCATCACCATCAACTCAGTTTCACATTATGAGCCTAACCACTCCTCCAACATCGATAACCTCTTACCTCTTGTAAACACTAGTTTCGACACATATCCACTCATGGATATGGGCCCCGAAATTTTCAAAGACCCATTTTTGCTGGGGGAATACCACGGAGTACCATCGGTCATACACCCCTCATCACAAGTGTGTGTCATATCTTCCAATGGAACTGAAAATGGAGATACCATTCCTCCCATAAAGTCTTCTCCACTCCTTGACGTCCCACTAGCAAAATAAATCCTACCTTAGGAATCCCCTGATAACCCTCCAATACCACTCACTCCCGATTTCACCCTCCCCTAGGGTCAAATCCCAGTTTGGGAGACAATCCCCCAAGCCATTACTCAAATTCCCTTCTTCTACCCCCCACCGGGAGTACAAGCTTTCTAGGTAGCCGTAACTCTTACCCTTCCTAATATGGTGCTCGCCATTCCAGTATGGTATCTACACCCACCTGTGATGGTTCCTCAACCCTTCCTCCCTCCCCAAACAGAGGGAATCCCAATGCAGATTCTAGTTCTAACTCTGGTGACACCACCCTCACCCCCACTTGCCAGCACCACTGCTACAGCTGGGGGCAGATGGAAGAAGAAAGATTCCACTGCTCCACTTCCTCCCTAAGTTCAAACTACTTGCCTACTATGCGAGAAAGAGGGAAACCCCACCAATAAATGTCCCTCTCTCCCTGAGTTAAATAATTTGATCCAACTCCCTCAAGCAACCACCTTTCTCACCGCTTCATTAAGCACACCTAGTACTACCACCATGTCCCCTACCACAGGTAGTAAAGGGCTATGAACTAGATTCATGTGTGCCATATGTTTAGAGTATGGCCACTACACTCACCATTTCCCTGTGCTACCTCAGTTTCAATAGATGTTAATGATAGTATGCCAAATCTTTTAGCAAGACCCCCCTCCATCCATGTCATCAAGTACCCATGTCATGGACATCCAGTATGTCAAAACCTCAGTCGATGAATGGATGTGATGTCCTTTCTCTCTCTGTGAATCACTTGATCATTTCACATACCAATGTCCCATGATCATTGAATACAGGCATCGTCAAATGGCCCTTATTCAAAATCCTCCAAACACCCCACTTCTGGTAATGCAAGAGAGTCCTCCTATTCCATCTCCAGAGACCATTCATATCACCTCTCCTGAACCTGAGTCACTTCCTACCCCTCCATGGTTCATGGATAGACTGTTTGAGGATTTTCCTCCAAATCCTCCCAACTCTCCAGTTCATTTCTCTCAGGAAATCTTACCCCCACCCACAATTCACAAACTACAGTGTATCAACATCTATTTTATGTCAAGAACACCATTGCACCATCATTGTGATACCCACTCTACGTCTTCACCACCTAAAGATAACCACATGGTGAAAGTCACCAATGTTACATCCCCGGATCCCCGATATTGTCACATTTTCCACTACGACGAAGATATCCTAGAGGAACTAACTACCCTCGATTTCCCATGGAATGCGCTCCATCATAGAGTGCTCTTTCTCTCACAGAAATCCTTTGATCCTCCTAGCCAAGACTCCATATGTGCAATCAAAACCAAATATTTTATCCCATTATGGCATATATATTGGTTCAATAACCCTATCCCTGCTCCTGATTCTTTTGAAGAATACAACATGGCCAACATTTCCCCCACTGTCAAAATTGACATTTTCATCAAACCAGGAATCATATAAGAAATCACCATTGACACTGCATTCTCCCCTGAGGAACTCATAGCTTACAAACTCTCTTTCAAGAATACCGGGATATTTTTTCCCGGCCTCGATCCTTCTATCATCGAACATCGCATCGACACATGGCCAGATGTTACCCCTGTACATCAAAAGCAACACCCACTGCACCCATCCAAAGCAGGGGCTATTAAATATGAAAATGAAAAATTACATGCTGTCAGGTTCATATACCCCATCGCATACACCTCATGGGTCTCCAACCTTGTCCCCATTAACAAAAAATAGGGCACTATTCGCATCTGCACTGAATTTCACGATGTCAATAATGCTTGTCCAAAAGAAAACTTCCCAACACCTTTCATCGACCAAATTATCGATGACTGTGCCGACCACGAGGCCTTGTCCTTCATGGATGGGTTCTTTGGCTACAATCAAATCCAGATCCACCCAGCAGATCAATATAATACCACATTCATTACCCCATGGGGTAGTTTTGTGTATCATGTCATTCATTTTGGACTCAAAAACGCAGGTGCGATGTTCCAATGGGCCATAACTTATGTTTTCCATGATCTCTCTCACATCATTCTCTCTTACTTGGACAACCTCACCGCTTGATCCAAGAAACGAACTCAACATCTAGATGACTTGTGGGTCATCTTTCAATGATGTCGACAGTAAAATATTCACTTGAACCCCCTCAAGTGTGTATTTTGCATCACCACAGGACATCTCCTTGGGTTCATCATCTCCCAACATGGCATCACAGTGGACCCCCTCAAGGTCCAAGCTATAACATAAATTCCACCACCTAGGAATTTGTGCCAATTGTAGAGCCTACAAGGCAAATCTAACTTTTTACGACGCTTTGTCCAAGATTATGCTACTTGCGTGCATGGTTTCCTTTGCTTATTATGAAATGATTTCCCATTTCGATGGGATGAAAATTCCCAAACCACTTTTGATGATTTAAAAGTGGTGCTTTCTCATGCCCCTTTGATTAGTCCACTCAACTATGATCGTTATTACATCCTCTACTTATCGGCCTCAGTCATCTCAGTAGCAGGAGTTCTCATCCAACTAGGGGATAATGTTCATGATCATGTTATTTACTATATCAGTAAAAATCTTTTAGGAACACCCTTGAAATACAATCATGAGGAGAAACTTTCCCTTGCAGTTGCCCTTGTAGTCCAGAAACTGTGTCATTATATATTTCTTCACACTACCAAATTCGTGGAAGATTCCAACCCCATGCAGTACTTTCTTAGTTGACAACAAATTAATGGTAAATTTTCTCAATGGATTGTCATCCTTCAAGAGTACGACCTAGAGTTTTTAAATCCTAAAAGCAAGAAATCACTTGTTCTCGCCGAACTCATCATGAAGTTTCCCTCTGACACTAGTAGTCCACCTGTCAACATAGATTTTACCAATGAACACCTCTTCTACAATCCCTCGGATGACCCCTGGTATAGTGACCTTATCATCTACCTGTGGACACAGAAGTTTGGATCTCACCTCTCCCGAGATGATCGTCGGCACATTCGCCATCAGGACCCTCAATATCTTCTTATCGATGACATCTTATACTGACCTGGGGTTGACACCATACTCCATCGATATTTGACCATTGACGAAGATGAACGAGTATTGAATGATTGCCATAGTGACACCTATGGTGGCTACCTCTCAGGGATGTCCACATCCCAGAAATGCATTTGAGCAGGCTACTTCTGGCCCACATTGTTTCATGACTGCATCCATGCTATGAAGCAATGTGACAAATTCCAACTTTATGCCAACAAAGCCCGAGCACCACTCGCTCTTCTACATCCAATCATCACTACCAGCCCCTTTTTCAAATGGGGGATAAAATTCATGACTTGCAACCCTCCATCCAACAATGGACACAAGTACATCGTTGTGGTAGTGGATTACTTTACTAAATAGGCCAAAGCCATGCCTACCTTCAACAACATTGTAGACACTGCAACACATTTTTTCTTTAATCACGTCATCTTTCGCT
This sequence comes from Picea sitchensis, assembly GCA_010110895.2. NCBI lineage: Eukaryota > Viridiplantae > Streptophyta > Pinopsida > Pinales > Pinaceae > Picea > Picea sitchensis. The sequence goes on from SNQJ01S0019818.1 coordinate 10,615, forward strand.
TTGGAGTCCCACTACAGTTAGTCTTCGATCATGGGAAACACTTTGAGAATGATATCTTCGTTGAGCTCTCCTCAAGGTTAGGATTCTCCCACGAGTTCGCCTCCTTATACTACCCCAAGTCCAACGTATAGGTAGAGGTTGTCAACAAGGTCCTCAAAACCATGTTGCAAAGCACTATTAACAAACATAAGACCAATTGGCATCATATGGTGTTTTCAACACTATGGGCTTATCGCACGATAGTTAAAAATTGCCACTGGTTTTACACTATTTCATCTTGTCCATGGGGTTGAAGCCACTCTCCCCATTGAGTGAAAAATTCCCACATTGCTATCGAGCTATTACTTGACAGTACTCCAATGGAGAAATTCTTTCTGAACTCAGAGTCACTGGATGAAGATCGTTGATCTTCATTACAAAACAGTGAGGCAGCTAAAAAATGGTCGAAAGCCACCTTCGACCACCATGTCAACCTTCGCTCATTTAACGAAGGAGATCTCATCCTAGACTACGATATCGCTCACAATACTCTCGGTCATGGGAAATTCGAGTGATTATGGCATGGACTTTACATCGTCCAACACTACTTCACTAAAGGCACATACATCCTAGCCTCTCCAAAAGGCTATCCTCTCAAAGAACCTATCAATGGGTTGTACTTAAATAAATTTTACACTTGAACATAGTCATTCTACCCTAGGATTTTTCTTTTTTGTACCCATTTGTAGAGTTTTTAGTCTTTTTTTTTCACTCCATTCCTTACATCTGATCTACCATTCGTGTTATTGAAAAATGTCTCCTCCATCAGCCTACCACATTGGTTACGCTGATGGAGCTAGATGATGGACACAGAATCTTTCTTTGGCCACTTGGGCCCTCTATACCCCCTCACATGTACTACTCCACTCCAGTGGCATATGTTTAGACTCAACAACCAAAAAACAAGAAGAACAAACAACCTTCATTGGCATCCTTCCCGAGGCTAGTCACCACCACATTCATCACCTCAACATTTTATTAGATACCCATCTAGTCATCCTGCAACTCAACAATGTGTACCATGTCCGCAATCCTTGCCTCTTCCGCAAATACCTGCAAGTTAGACTCTTATCTCGACATTTTGATTCAATTAAATTTACACATATTTCATGACAATTCAATCAAATAGTATATAACATGGCTAACCTAGTGTTAGATTGGCATATATCACATCAAGACATCATCACACATACATAAAACATCAAAAGTCTATCACAACATATAGATTAGGCATCATAAAAAGCATCACAAAAATCTCATCACATGTAAACATCACATAGATCATAAACATGTATATCCATACACACACACACACACACACACACACACACACACACACACACACACATATATATATAATGATCAATATATCATCAATGTTTACAAAAATGTACATCGCTCGTAGGCAGGTGAGCCCCCTCATACCTATCGATACAAAATAGGTGTCACACTACCCTATACAAAATGGGCTCACAGTCCTATATAAATACAAAAATAGTAAAACATAGCACTCATGGTTCCTCGAGAGCACCTCCACCAGGTCCTTTATCTGCAGGAGGAGACCCCCCCCAATTGGGGGTCCTCCTGGTCTAGGGGGAAGTCATCTAGTCATCATTACCCCTACTACAACTGCTCTGGGGATAAGAGTCCGCAACTCAGCAGGGACGCCCACACACTGCTCTAGGACTCTCTCATACTAGATGTGGGACCACATACCCTTGGGAAAGCCCTATAGTACCACCTCCAAACAACAACATAAATCCTCTAAATCCCTGTCAGCATCTCCCTGAGGTGCATGTGATGGCCCTACACTGGGGTTGTCAAATCTATGTCTCATGCTAGCTCTCACATCATCAACTGACCTCGCACCAGCCTTATCCCTATGAAATCTCTCTCCTTCTCACAGCGGTCTCACTAGCCCCTGATGATATGACTCTCTAACCAACTCCACCTCTCAGCCTCACGGCCCCACATCTGCACATACAACAAACAAATGATAGCATCAACATCCATCCATCCATAAAACATATGCTATACCATCAAAATCATAAAACATAAAGTACATAAACATACCTCTCCGGTCCCAATCCTCTCCAGAAGGTAAAACCATATCCAGGTCCTACCAGAAGTCCATCCCACCATATGGGAACTGCAGTATAATCTGTGGCATATGGCGCCACACACACGCCATATCGGCCGTAAAATAATGGCCACCCTCCCCACCTCCATGTCGTACCAAAATTGATTCCCACCACATCAGTCATGGCTCTCGTGCATCAACCACTGACAACAACACTCTAGGGTGAAACATGGGCACCCTCTCCAAAAACCACAGCAGCAAGATCGACCCAAAGGAAAACTCACCAGAGTCGGCGACCCGACACTAGTTAAGATGCCCATCATCTTGTTGTGCAACATCAAGCCCTAGGAAGAAAACTCTCCACCCAATGCTCTCTACATATTCCTCATCATACCACCACTGATCTATTGAGTCGCTAAGGATCCGTAGATCCTCACAATTATCATTGCGATGAAACTATGCACAAGTGCATCCATCGCCTCAATCAGAACAACCGAACCTGACATAATGTTCGGCCCCGAATAGTACCTCCCCGCTAGGTCTGTCAAGTGCACATCCCCTAGAAACTGGGGATCAACAGGTAGGGCCCTCCCCCGAAAAGGGAGCCTAGTCATTAAATAGACATCCTCCATTGCAGAGAATGTCAGTTTCTCCCCCACATAATGAAGCACTGCATCTCAGTGTTCCACATAGAAATCATATAATATAGCAGGTACTCCTATGCTCGTATCAGTGGCTAGTTTAAGAACTTTAGCAACCCATAGGCTGCCTAAGGTCCCCGAACTCCCAGCTCATCTCTCACTACCTCCTTGAGGTGCTCCCAGTCCCTCTCCCTCCAATGGATTGGCATCGTGAATTGATCACCTTCATTCACATAAAAAACACTTGATCAACCATCACTATTCATAAACAAAAAACTTAAAAAAATACAAGTTTTTTCACAAACCCCCTAGATTTGCCTCATGTGAGCAGTTTTCACCCCCTACAGGCACACACATATGTGTGCCTGTTCTTCTCACAGTTACACATGAATGTGTAACTGTCGAAGAAATAGATTCACATCAATGCCCATCGGTCACACTTATAGGCGCAAATTCATGCACACCTGTTCGCTATACAACTGCGCAGTTGTTGGAGAAACAACCATGCACAGTGCACAATTGTACGTTGAACAAGTATGCATCTAATGTGCATCTATTTTCCTCACTCACATGCCCCCATGTGTGACTGTCTTCACCATAGTCACATACCTCAACGCGGGTATCCTTTGATCTCCCGCGCACTTGGGGGCCCACTCTCACAAAATCCCCTAGTATGACCATCCATACGACCCTGCCTAGAAAAGAAACCCTAACTACTATGGAGGAGGATGAGGCCACTAACCTAGCTCTTTCAAATCCTATATCGGCTAGCTTGAACTCATGTAATCTCCAAATCTCCTCTAGAAACCTCTTGTCAACTCACTATGGCAGCAAGTAGAAATGAGGCGACATTGTGGGCCCCACAACTATATATAGTCCCTTTTTCCAAACTTCCATGCTCAATTATAGGAGCTCAGTGCATTCATTTTTTGATCTGTCTTCAGCTACGGGATCAGGATATCTCCACCTACATAGTCACATTCCCCAGGTCACCATCCATCCTTGGCCCTGGGGAGAATTTGTCTCACATCATGCCTAGGTATACATGCTCATTATCAAATAATTGTTATATGTTCTTTATCTTCATATATTGTTCACGTTGGGTATTTGGTTTTCATGTGTGCAGGTACTTGGTCATCAAAACCCAACACAACCCCTTCATGTATATGATCGACACTGGCATGTAATCATTCCCTCTGAATATCAATTGCATCTCACAGTCACACCCTTTGACATTTTCCTGTAGGATCCTCACATCCGGCTCTGTAGTACTATCACCTCCACTGCATTTTGGTACTGTCACTTGGTAGCACTCTCCCCTACATAAGTTGTCCCATTCATAGGCTCCTTTGTCACTTTGGCACTCATGCTTCTTTCACCCCCAGGGATGGGAGTCCCGATAGCCTTACACATGTTTGAGAATCAACTACATACTCCTTCTCCTCATTATGCTAGCCTTCCCAGTGGACTCCCAGGATATCTCCTCACAGTTCTTGTTTGATTGCACCTTTGCAGTGTCATCCATTCATTTACCTCATACATAAACCCACCTATGGGACCCTCACCCTTCACTAGTTCTCCACGCAACTTGTGCCCTCACAGGCCAATCCATCTTGCACTGGGGCAACCATTTCTATATCTACACACTTATACCAAATTATTCTTTATTCATTTGGTAATTGTACAAATCCTTTGTTTCCATCATTTATATATATTTTTGTTGTCTCCTTTAAAAACCTTCTTTTTCTGGCAAAGCAACCAATGTCTCCCTTGGTTGGGGAATTTACCATCTCCTACTCATGTTGGCATCATCCATAAACCTCGAGTATCCCATAGTCCATGTACCCATGATCTCTGAGTTTGTCCACTTTGTCACACACTTGGCACAATTTAAACCACATCTAGTCATCCCCCTGATGCTAGATTAAATTTCACGGTTGTTACCACTCATACTTCACATATATCCCCAACCATGGGTATTCTGGAGTCTCACTGCATCTTGACTTCATCCATGTTCCTTATCAGTTCCTGATCTCCTCCAGTGGATTTCATGAAGCCCTTTTTCTTTTTGTATTTGTGTCTCCCTTTTCTGTCGACATCAACACAGTTTCCATAAGGGTGACAATATATTGACTCTCATTACCTTTACAATGAGGAGCCTCAGAAGACACAAAGAATACCATCATTATTCTATGTTTTCGTTGAGCCCCTTAACATTCGACTTCAACACAATATCATGTTATGGTGGGCCTTACTTTGCGACTATTACAGTTGTTTTATACTAGTCGAAGACCTCTGAATTTTTTGGGCCATCAATGCCTACGAGTCATCGACACTTATTACAGGTGGAATTGCCTCTTTTCAGAGTATGTTCACCATCTGAATTGTCATCTTCCATTATCATACCTCCCCGGAGGGTGATGTAGTTATCTACATCAACATACCACTTGATTTATCGTCTTACATATTTGAGTTACATAACACAAGCATGGGGCATGCCCACCTCGTTTTTACACAAAATTTATTTTCATACCTAGAGAAATGTTCGGTCCCACAGTTTCCCCTCTCCCTATGATGGGTTGCTCTTGCAGTTCCTCTCAACACTATTTCTTATAATGGTACTCTCAGTAGAAGAAACATTGATGTATTTTAGCTATACGTATGCTCCTAACCTCACAAATCATGGGGCATCTGTTATCATTGAAATTTCATCCGCAAATGGTTACATGAATCCAACATCTCCAAACACCTATTAGTTAACCTATAGCCCCAAAAAATCATTTTCAAAAGACATAAACTATACAACTGGTTATAAAATTGACATGTGTATAAACACTACAGGAATCACATGCACGTGCGTAGGACAAAAAATTGAAAAGAGCGCACATGCGCCCAATGCACGACTGTGTACGCTAAAAGCCGCACACTCCTATGAATGGTGCATTTATGGTTCTTTTCGAACCCTCACCCACTTATGGGTCATCTCCCAAGTCTATTTGACCCTCAAATCTGAGTTGAATCTGAGTGGGGAGCTAGTCAAAGACCTAAGGGTGCCCTAAAGGGCCCCTTTTTCACACTAAAGAATGGTTGGATAATGCCTCAAATATTTCCTATAAAAAGAGGCCATGGGTGCACTATGAATTCAAGAATCTCATTGTATTTTTATGCTAACTCTATTATCCTACAAGGAACCTCTTTCCTTCTTGGATAATACTAGCATCATCTCATTAAGCTATTCACCTCACCTCTTGAGGGAATAAGCTTGGATTTCTTCAGCATTTTCTTTCTAGTTTTCCATTTGTAAGAAGAGCTCTCACATAGGGGATCCAAGAGCCCTCCCTTGGAGGAAGAGGGGATCCAAAATTCCTCCTTTGTCTTTGTTTTTTTCCCACTAATACAATATATCCATTGGTGGCATGATTATTGGTCGTTTGATTGATTTTTGGTTCAAGTTTCCTCATGCATTTTAGTTTCATTTCTTTAGATTTTATTGTCTTAGTTGTTTGTTTATTTCATGTGATTTAGTCATTTGATTCATACAGTAACCTTTGTCCTATCTAGCAGGTTCCCTTCTTTTGCTCATTGGAGTGATGAAAAGGACACAACACAAATTAAAAGGTGATGGAAGAAAAAAAATCATTCCCTTGGATCCAAAAGAAGGAAAACCATGGATTGAACCATGGGATGAAGACCAAGAGGATCAGTGCCTGTATCAAATAAAAAATGAACAAAGTGATCATGTACTGACTGCACAAGAAGAAATTTTGAGAGAATTTCCCATGTTGGTTGGACATAATTCCGACTCCTCTCAATATAACTAGAAAATCAAGAATTATGAAGAACACACGAAATATTGTCGGTCCATTGAAATCATCCCAAAGAATACCATAACATTCTACTCGATACAAGAAGTTCCAATAGTATATGAAAATAAAATTCAATAGACTCCCACTCTCATACCGACCGACAGTCAAATAAGAAATCCCTTACAATATAATGAACAACATACACCTTCGACACATGTCAAAGAAGTGTAGAAATCCATTAGAGAGAAAGGAAGGATGTAGAGCCTCATGGAAACATTCACAGGCCAAGACACAAGATGGTGGGAAACACACTTGCCTAGGTTACAAATGTGGATGACTGTGTCGACATATTTCATCGAACGTTTCAGAGACCAGAAGCTATCCAAAGTGGTTGATATCCCCATTTTCAATATTGGGTATGATCTAATAGAGCATATTCATCGATGCAAAAGTGAGTGGCGAAGGATAGATTATAAAGATGAAAGGGTATGGCCCCACATGTTTCCAAGAACATTAGATGAAATACCAAATAAATGGTATAATATTGAAGAAGCTTACGACCATATGTGAAATTGGGAGGAAATTAAAGAAAACTTTGTGCAAGACTTTGAATTTAATCCAGAAGAGGAACACTTGAGAGAAACAACATAACCCAGATTTATGAGAGGAATGAAATGAATTATAGAATGAATACAATAACATAGAGATACATAGAACAACAACATATATACAATGAACAATAACTTCTATTGAATAAATAAAATTGGCTGAAACTGTAAAACTGTAGAATTCAAAACAACTTGCCTGAACTTCTCGGTGTCGTAAATTTTGCATACAACCTCCGTTTTAGGCATGTGATAGCCCATTAGAAAGGTATTTTTGAGAAAAACACATTATTTCATCAATATGTAACTTTTTCTATAGTTTGACTTTGTAAATACAAAAAAAACATTGTTTAGGGCCCCAAAATGACCCTGGAAGTACATGAAAACTTCCAAAATAAGCCAGTTGGATTAGGTGGGTGGCCACTAATCTCCACCTGGAAGCTGTGTAGGGCGTCATATAGCCCCGAAAGTGTATAACCCACAATTACAAATAATTACAGAAGAATGTGTTGAACTAAAAACTGTCAAGAGGATCTAGTTGGAATAGGTGCGTGGCCACCAATATCCACTTGGATCAGTCCTCCCCCTTAGAAATCAATGGTCTCCATTGTGTTGAGTGACCCCATCACGTGAGGAAATTTCTACTAAATTTTTCTCCGGGTGAGTTTCTTTCCTTGGTGTAGGAGTGCCTTTGACCTCTGTGTCCACTATCTGATCAGTGGATGCATGTTCCATGCAGTCAGGGTTGAGATCTAGTGGTGTCAACTATTCTGCAATATCCGAGGTGTCTAATAATAGTGGAAAATATGGTCAGAGGAGGTCCACATTTAACATTGGTATAAATTCAAGGAAGGGGGGAGTGTTGATCTCAAACGAATTATCACCCACAACCTTGGTGATTGTGTAAGTCCCATAGCGAAGCAGACGGAGCTTCTGATGGAGCCCTGTAATGTGTTCTTTCTGCAAATGTAACCAGACCTTGTCTCCCACCTAAAACTTATGTGGTACCCAGTGTTGATCATGGTGTTTCTTGTACTTAACATTGGCTTTCTGCAAAATCTGATAGACCTATTGGTCGATGTGCTAAATCCGCTCAATGAATCTGGTGGCTTTGTTGGCCTCAGACTAAACATGGGAAGAATTTTTCTATGTGGTTCCAAGAGGTAGTGCAACATCAATGGGACCCAATGGTTAGAATCCTAACCCCACCTGAAAGGGTCTATGGTCAGTGGAGCTATGGAGAGCCATGTTGTAGTTGTGTTGAACATAGGGAAGAATCTCATCCCATGTATGAGGATTCTTAGAGTTATACATGTGCAGGGTGTGTACAATCATCTAATTGATGACCTATGTTTGGTCATCGGTTTGAGGGTGGAAGGTAGTGGATTTAGTGATCTTGGTGTGAAAAAATGACCAACAACTTGACCAAAATGTGTTGAGGAACACGTTGTTCCGATCGGAGATGATGGTCTATGGTATCCCAAAATGGACCCACACTCATTCAAATAAGAGTTTCGTAGTATCTGTCACTATGATTCTCTTCTTGCAAGCTGTGAGAATGTTCACCTTCGAAAGTTGATCAACCACCAAAAATATGCAATCATTTCCTTGATTGGTGGATGGAATGCCATAGATGTTAGAAAAATAGGATCATGGAGCAATAAAATAAAACAAATGTGGAAATAAAAAATAGAGGATACAGAATACAATAGAGACACAGATATGCATGGTTCACCTAATGTGGGCTATGTCCACTAGATAAATTGCCAGGTCCTTCCTTTATTATTATCCAAAAAATGAAAGGATACAACCTATGGCACACCCATTGTAACTTCCTCTTCTTTCTCTCACAATATCCTCACTCAGAATACAATATTCACAATGATACATAGCCACCATACATTTCCCTCATAAAAGAGGGTTGCCTTCTAGGGAAACAAACTCTATCATAACTTCTATCATTAGATATTCAAGATTATAATTAATGGTACATATTTACTATGAAATTACAATATACATTTACAAGGCAATGTTTCCTTTGGGGGCTTCACCCCCCAAACCCTCGTCGAGGACCCGCTTGCCCGTAGACCCCCTAGTCGGGGGGATAGCCCCCCAAACCCCGCAGGGGGGGTAACCCCTCGTACACTGCCCCACATAGAGGAGTGGACATTTTTACGGGGTGTAAACTATTCATGGGGTATAAATATAGCTGAAAGCAAAGACCTTTGAATTAGGAAGATAATCAGGTTCCACAACCAACAATCTCCCACTTGGAGACTGATATCAACAACTCCACCATCGTTGTATCTACTGGACTATGATCCTTCTTGGACCTAGAAAATTTATCATCTTCATATTCATTCTTGAAGACAAACTAAAACTGAGCAGGAACTCAGTTTCTCCCTGGTTACTCCCTTAGTTAACATGTCTGCAGGATTCTGGCTAGTGTGTATCTTTTCCAACTTCAAATGTCCATCTTCTAAGATGGATCATATGAAATGGTACCTAGTTTGTATATGATTATTCTTCTAATGGAAGGTCGATTTCTTTGCAATATGAATGGCACTCTCATTGTCACAATACAACCTTCTATTCTCTTTCTTCTTTCCCAATTCATCCATAAACCTATGTAACCAAATCATTTCTTTACTAGCCTTTTTAGCAACAACATACTCTAATTTTGTTGTTGAAAGTGAAAAAACTTTTTGTAGTTTCAAAATCCAACTTACTGTTGTTCCACCTATAGTAAAAACATACCATGTGGTGGTCCTCCTGCAATATTTATCACCTGCCATATCTGAATCAACATATCCCTATATAAAAGTGTCTTAACCTCATAAACATAACACATAAGTAGAAGTACCTCTCAAATAACTGAGAATCCACTTTACTGTCTCCCAATTTTCTTTACCTAGATTGTTCATACACCTGCTCACAACTCCCACTATATGTGAAATATATGGTCTTGTGCAAACCATCACATACATCAAAGTGCCAATTATTGATGAATAAGGGACCCTGGACATGTATTTTATCTCCTCCTCTGTCTTGGGACACATTTCCTTAATTAATTTTAAAAGGATGGACAAATGTGTACTGACTGGTTTTTCATTATGCATTCTAAACCTCTCCAACACCTTCTCTATGTACTCACCCTGAGACAATGTCAATTTGCATTTTTTCTTGTCTTTTGTTATTCTCAGACCAAGGATTTCCTTTGTGGCACCCAAATACTTCATCGCAAATGAATTATCTAATTTATTCTTGAGCACATTTATATCCTACATATTAGACCCTGCAACAAGCCTGTCATCTACATACAATAACAAGATAATATAGCTTCCATTTTCTAGCTTTTTAAAATAAACACAGTGATCAGAATGACATCAACTATAACCTTGTTCGGTCATAAACCTATCAAACTTCAAATACCACTTCCTTGGAGATTTCTTTATGCCATATAATCTCTTCTTCAACCTGCATACCAAATTCTCCTTCCCTTTGACCTCATACCCTTGTGGTTGCTGCATATAAATATATTCCTCCAAATAACCATGGATAAAAGTTGTTTTTACATCTAATTGTTCAAGATGCAAATATTCTACTGCGACAAGACTTAAAATAGTCCTAATTGAAGTCATTTTAACAACATGAGAAAATATTTCATCAAAATATATACCTTTCTTTTGTGCAAACCCCTTTACAACAAGTCTAGTATTGTACCGCTTTTTTCCTCCATCTTCTTCCTTCAACTTGTAAACCCATTTATTCTGCAATGCTCTTTTTCCTGCATGCAACTAAACCAAGTCCTAAGTCTGGTTATTTACCAAGGAATCCATTTCCTCTTTCATGCCTTGCTCCCATTTCTTTTTGATGTCTACCTGCATTTCCTCTTCATAACATTTTGGTTCACCAGAATCAATCAACAATAAATAATAAAATGAAGGAGAGTACCTGTTGATCTTGTTGTTGTACATTTTTATTTTATGGTACCTTTGGAATTTCTTTTTTAGTGATATCATCAAGCACTATGTATTCCGTTTTTTATTTTTCTTGTTTCTTTCCCTACAACTGATCTTTGTACATGACCTTCTCATTGAATATGTCATCTCTACTCCTAATGATTTTGTTATTTTCATAACCCCATAAGCGATAACCAAAATCATTAACACCGTATCCAATAAAGGTACACTTCTTGTATTTGTCCTCAAGCTTTACATTATTTTTTCTTTATCAATATGGACAAATGATTCACAACCAAAAGTCTTAAAAAAAGGATAGTTTACCTTTTTACCTGTCCATGCCTCTTATGGAATTCTACCATCCGAATAGTTTGAAGGTCCTTTGTTTATTAAGTAAACAACAATATCTACAATATATGCCTAGAACTATAAGGGCAAACCAACATGCAATCTCATAGTCCTTGCACACTCCGTGATTGTCGTGTTCATCCTTTCTGACACACCATTTTCTTGTGGTGTTATTGGAACCATCTTCTCTCTATGAATCCCATGGTATGAAAAATAATCATCAAACTGCTTGCTGCAATATTCACCTCCATTGTTTGATCTGAGGCACTTCAACTTTTTTCATGTCTCATTCTCAACCAAATCTTTCTATTTCTTAAAAATATAAAAAACATCAGATTTTTGTCGAATGCAATAAACCCAAGTTTTTCTAGTTGCATCATCAATGAAAGTAACATAATAATGAGAGAAACCAAGAGATGATACCTGAGTTGGTCTGTTATTGGATAAATCCATAAGTGCGGACACAAACCGATCTCCCTAGATCCACCTAGATCTAGAACAAAACAAGATAGAACATGACGCCTTCCTTAAGTTTTAGATATTGAATTTACTAACTAAAGAGGGATGAGTGACATACCGTCTAAATGTCACTTCCTCTGGCCATCACTATCCCAGCTCCGTTCCAACACTCATACAATGATGAACCTGCAAAAGAATGCAACCAACCAAAGTGATAGAAATAGCATAAGCTCAATATAAACCTATGTACGTGATCAAGGAATCATACAATAAAACACAACAAGCTTTATAGGAAAGAATCATATTACTGTATCATATTAAATGTGAAAGAGAG